>JAAGNO010016127.1:36875-78943 GCA_033439905.1 Ceryle rudis
ACAGTACTCGAGGTGAGGCCTCACCAGTGCCGAGTACAGGGGCAGAATTACATCCCTAGTCCTGCTGGCCACACTATGCCTGATACAGGCCAAGATGCCATTGGCCTTCCGTGCCACCTGAGCACACTGCTGGCTCATGTTCAGCCAGCTGTCAACCAGCACTCCAGGTCCCTCTCTGCCGGGCCGCTCTCCAGCCACTCATCCCCCAGTCTGCAGCGATACACAGGGTTATTGTGACCAAAGTGCAGGACCCTGCACTTGGCCTTTTTGAATCTCATACCACTGGCTGCAGCCCATTGACCCAGCCTGTCCAGGTCCCTCTGCAGCTTCTTCTTACCTTCCAGGATATCGACACTGCTCCCCAATTGGTGTCATCCACAAATTCACTAATGGTGATCCCCCTCATCTAGGTCATCAATAAAGATGCTGAATAGAACTGTGCCCAGTACTGATCCCTGGGGGACACCAACTGGATGCGGCACCATTCACAACCACTCTCTGCGCCCGGTCATCCAGCCAGTTTTTAACCCAGCAAGGGGTGCACTTGTCCAATCCATGGGCTGTCAGCTTTTTCAGGAGGATGCTGTGGGAGACTGCGGCAAATGCTTTGCTGAGGTCTAGGTAGACCACATCCACAGCCTTCCCCTCTTCTACCAGACAGGTCACCCAGTCATAGAAAGAAATAAGGTTGGTTAGGCAGGACCCTCCTTTCTTAAACCCATGTTGGCTGGGCCTGAGCCCCTGGTTTTCTTGTATGTGCTGCTGGATGACACTCATGATGATCTGCTCCATAACCTTGCCAGGCACCGAGGTCAGGCTGACAAGCCTATAGTTCTCTGGATCCTCCTTCGGTCCTTCCTGTGGATGGGTGTCACGTTGGCCAACCTCCAGTCATCTGGGACCTCCCCAGTTAGTCAGGACTGGTGATAAGTGATGGAGAGCAGCCTAGACAGCTCTTGTGCCAGCTCCCTAAGCACCCTAGCATGAATCCCATCCAGACCCATTGACTTGTTAGGGTCTAAGTGGCACAGCAATAACTAACAGATGTTAGTTCATTTCTCTCAGTGGAATTTTAAGCATCAGAAATCTATTCATAATGTATTACATAAATATTCCAATAAAGAGCCTTAATAAGTTAATATCTCCAATAAATAACTAGAAAACCCCATGCACATGACTGTAAAGAAGAATGCATTTTTCAGAACTGTAAGTTTGAAAATTGTATTAATCTATTTGTGCAGCAATATGCAGCTAGTTCAACACTTTACAAAAACAAACAAAACCGCCAAAAAAACACCAAAACAAACCAAACCAACCAACCAAAAAAACAACACACACAAAACCCCCCAAACAGATGGGTTTTGAAGGTGCAAGACATCTCTAAAAATCTGTTCACAGAGCCTGCATTCCAGCTAAGCAACTTAACAGCATAACATCTAGGAGTTAAAATGCCTCTGAGGAGCTGGGTTTAAAAGAGGGGGAATCCTTCTAAGCCTCAACAGGCACTAGCCCATGCAGCTAAGTTAGCACATAAACCAGCACCAGCTATTGTTTTATCAGATTCCTTTGGCAGGGAGAGGGGGGTGCTGAGCAGGAAGGAATTTTTGTGCATATATGCATACACAAAAGGTCTATTTTTTTCATCTACATCAAGTCAAAACATGCTGGAACCATAAATTACATGCTGGATAAGCGTTCAGACTTTATAACCTTTTAAGGAATACAGCCCAAAGTTCGCACCCCACTTGCAAGGTATAACCTTCCATCACTGTTAGATGCTGCTGCCTGATCACAGCCAGACAACTGGCTCAACACCAAGATCATAAATGTGGCAACATATGGAAACAATTGCCTTCCTTTTGATTGGAAATGACTTATTCTGGGTATATGCACAACATCCCCCATCAATCATCCAAAACAGTTCATTATTTGGACTTAAACTTATCCAATCAAAGATCCCTAGAGCCATGTGTGAGGGGTAGGAAAGATATTTACACAACCCAGAAAGCAAAAGAACCTCTGCATGGTTGCCTGAGACATGCTGCGTCCTGACTGAGCTTGAGTCCTTCTCTGTGCAAGGTTGTGTTCCACACACCAGCACCGATGTTGCTCAGGTTTAAAGCAAAAGCACCTAAATCTTGAAATTATACCTGCATAGTAAGGCTGCAACAGCTGTGATTCACCCCTGGTACTCCAGAAAATTTCCTGACGTGGGCAGTCTCAGCAAAAGAGTGAGGAGAAACGTTTAATAGTGACTATTTGCCCATAGATTGCAGGCTTTAACACCAGTAACAGCCCATCCCTCTCAATGAAGTTGCAGTCGCAGAAAGCTTGTAACACAAGGGAAAAATCGAGAGGATTTTTGTTGAACCTGCATGGCTGATCTGGAGATAGAGAGATCGGGAAGGCAAATTCCTGCTGACAATGCAAGGAATTCAAACAGTTTTCTGGGCTCAAACTGCAAAGAATAGTGAAGGGAAACAAAGGTAAATGCCTTCCTAAAGAACGACCTGTCTAAGCGGAAAGAGAAGAGGTCTGGTTTTTATATCAGTAAATACTAGTGATGGTGGTAGTTTTGGATTTACTCTGGGCAGAGGCCTTCTGCATCCCAAGAACAGGCCCACAAGCTGAGAAAGAAACTGTAGCTCAGTGGAGATGAACGCATATTTTTCCATTGCTTTCAGTAAATCCAGGGGTTCATGTGGACGTTTGAAGTCTACCAGTGATGGGACTATTTCATGTTCATCTAAATTCTGAAATTAGTTCTTCCATGGATTATAGAGAGAGGCTTTCATATGGAGGACAAGCGTGCAGAAGCACATTCAGCTGTAGCGTACTTCGGGCAGAAGCCATCCACGGGGCATTTGGGCAAGATGAAGACTATTATTATGATGATTAAGGCCCTATATGGACAATCAAGAGAAACAGACTCAACTCCCACCTCTGTATGCAAGAACAAACACAAGTCTCTCGAAAGCAGATTTTCAAATGTATTTAGGCACTTGAAGGTGCAGAGAAACTGCATGTAGGATTCACAAAAGTATCTGTGCAGACTGGATGTTTACCAGCATTTGTCTGTGTCCTTTGGGTCTCCTATCCGCAAGAATATTACAGATGTCATCTATTCAGATTGCAGCCAAATTCTACCTTCGGTCCTACACCCAACATTTCCATGTAAGTGAAAGACAGGAGTGAGCTCATATCTAAGGCTGAGACTTAGCTCCAAGTAGAATAGGAAAAAGGATTTGCTGCATGACAAAAATAGGCCGAGTGCTGTGTCACCTTTGACAAGTGCCTCAGATGGCATAGCACAGATCTGTGGTGGTGCTATTAAAAGATATTATATTTCCATTGAATAAATGGATGTCTTGTCACAGGTAGGTGGGTAGCCACTTTCTCACTGCAGAGAAAACAGGTCCCAACATCAGTGGGTATAAGGGAACTAACTCTTATGCTCTTTTGAGAATCAATTCCTAATGCATCCCTTCACTGCTATTTGCTGATGAGCTCTTCTAGGCTGGATTCTGCAGGCCCTAGAGCTCCTTATCCACACGTACTCACAAGAGCTGCTCAAATGAAAGGAAAAAAAAACCAAAACAAAACAAACCACCACTCATTTAGAGCACAGATTGACAAATCGGGTCCTTTTTTTGCTAAAAGTAGGGTGTGATATCTGCTTGGGTTTGGATGTTTTCAATTATATAAAATAAAATCAGGTCAGACCCTCACCTTATACACATTCATAAAGTCAAAGGCCCCTGCTGCAGATGAGTGTCTAGGTCTCTTATCTGCTGCTGCCTGCTAACTAGGAGTTAATTTTTATTCCCTTATAGCCTTCCTGCATTTATCTTTTGTAAACAGAAAGGAAATATTAACAAATAGCACTCGAGGAACTGTGTTTTATTTGTGAACATAAACTGTGCTGAGTCACACAAAACCCACAAGCCAGCTGATGAGAAGGCAGCTTTGCCTTTCCTGTAATAAAGGCTGACCACCCCGATGAAAAGACCATGGCCTCTAACTCATTTTGGTTTCAAAAACCAGAAGTGGGCAATTACATTTCCCAGCAGATACTGCTCTGGCACAGGAGAAATATTTGTTGATCTGACTCTAGCTGACAGACAGGCAGTTGTTGGGTGTGTACCACACAAAGAATACTTTCATTTTTTTGGTATGGCATAGCATTGCTGAAATACCAAAGACCAAGGCTAATTAAGTGGGCTGATGGAACAGAATGATTTGAGGATAAAATTTAATTGGTATGAACATTCTCATAGACCAGTTATTGTATCTGTCTGGGAGGGCCAGGCATTCGGCTATGTTAAGTGTTGCTCAACTGTACCTGAGGGGGTAAAGGGCAGGAGGATGCCCTTTACTCACTCTCGGTCCTGGGACTACTCAGCAGTAGGGTCTCAGGGTGCAATTTAGAGTAGATTATACCAGTCTTCTGTGGCCCCAGTCTGCTGTCACAATAGCTGAAAATCACCAGGATCAGTCATAACCCCTTGCCCCTGCCCACACTGACTGTTGGGGAATGGAGCTACATGGGAGCAGCTACAGCAAACCTGCACTGCCCAGAGACCAAGCTGTGGAGAACAGGACTGCTCTAACTGCTTCACACCACAGACCAGGACCCATCCATTACCTGTGTAAATGCTTGCAACTGATCATTTAGACTCTTTCACAATAGAGCTGATTATCTTAACTTCCTCAATGGAAAACAGCACTTAGATAAGCTACTCGGAACTTAAGAGAATGACAGTTTTGGCCAACATCAACAAAACCCGTTCCCCCGGTATTCTCTAGTTGTACCACCAATGGAAGCTTTCCACAAGTCTCCCATTTGGAGCTCCAGACTGTACTGAACTGGTAGTGCTGCAGTTTCCAGGGATACAAACAATGCCTATTTAAGGGCTCCCACAAGGCAAAAAATTACCAATCAAAGCCATGGAGCAATGACCAGGGTCATATTCAGACTAGTGACCTGGTATTGCCAAGGGGAAGGGCTTGCCTTTCAGAGCATTCTCCTTCCTCAGCCATGGATGGATGATCGCAGCATTCTGTTACAGGCCACTTCCATCTGCCTTGACACATGGCCAACATCAAACAGGCAAGAGAGCCAAGAACTTTCCTAGAAGAGCCAGAAAAGTTTCTGCTACAGGGGTACATGTTATTTGTGTTCAGCACATGTTTAGGTCACCAAGTCAGGCAACATGACACATAGAAGAGTGTCACGGGCTTCAGGATCCTTCAGGTAAAGGTAGACATGACCACCACACTCAAAAGCCATCCTAAATTTCACCAGTCATCTCTGCAATTGCTCTAAGTTTTGCTGCAGAACGAATGAGAAAACTGAAAGTAATTCCCTAGTTGCCTCTTTTACCCTCTCCTCAGTGTTCAGCAAAAGCTGTCATGGTTCCAAATGTGGCTTTTTCTTTTCCACTACACAGGCTTAGCTATACACACTAATTTTAAAATGTTGTTTCATAACTGACTCACATTTGGCTATGAATTCAATGCAAAAGGGTCTACACAATTTAAAAAAATGCAGCAGTTAGGTTATAACAGCAGCTGTGTGATACCTCAACACCAAGTGATACCGTATATATCAAAATCTATACCTATGAGTTAACTAACTGTTGTCTCTCACTTTCACTCCTATACACTAACACTTGGACAAAGACTCCCCCAAAGAGTCAAGAATAACAATTTGCTGTAAGATTTGTGCCTGCATCATGACATTCTTTTTCTATGTTCTTCTCCTCCACTAGCAGAGAAAAAGAGCCAACAACTGTCATTCCCTTCCCACCTTGGAGAAAAGAAAGCCAGCATGTGTTAGCTCTTGCTGTAACATTAAAAAAAAACCAAAACAAACCAAAAAAATCCACAACACCCAAACAAACAAACCCATTTTCTTCTAATACCATTGTCCTCCCTTTGCTACCAGAAACCTTGGAAGCTGCAAAATCTGCCCAGTCAGCCTCACCTTTGCTTCTGGCTTTGTGGTGTCTTGCAGAATGAATTGGCTTCATCAATTCCTGAAGAGCCCCGAGCAAGCAGCCCCTCCTCTCTTTAAACCAGGGCAGACAAGAAATTGTTGCTCTGTTCAAGGAAACATCTCCCCTTCTTCCTCTCTCTTTTAATTGCTATAGTTGCCAAGGTTTTTTGGAAGGATTTTAGCACTGCATAATCTCTGTCCTATTCCTTTCACAACATACATTGCACCAAAATTGCCAACTAGGGAGCCACTCTCTCCAGACTTGAAAACCTGAGCTTCCTATTAGCCCACAGAAACTGAGCGTCTCAGAGCATCTGAGTAGTATTACACTTATTTCAGGTGTATTGGGCTCTGATAATTGAGAAAATACCCTGGCTTCTTAAACAGAGTATAATCTGTCACATTTCAAAGTGGTTTCTGGCTTTAAAATAGTAATCCATGTGACAATTTTTTTTCAGTTGAAGATAATGCAGTTCAGCCATAACACTCTGGTCTTCAAGAGTGCTGTCACATGCTTGCCACACTGCTCTCTTCGGTGACAGTGGTAGTCTCTGTGATCGTCCTGGCATAACTAGTGAGGGTGTTGGCTCATCAGTTGCCTCAGAACAAATATGCATGGAGTCAAGAAATGCAGAACGGCAGCTGCTCTCCAGCAAATTTTTCTGATAAAAATAAGCAATGAAAATCACGGTGGCAGCAGTTTGAGTTGACTTGTGGGTAATATGGTGCTACCAGGCACATATTTAAGCAGTGCTGCTTTTACAGCATTTCATGCCACCTGTTACAGATGTGCTTTGGATAAGCCTTTCCCCCTCATATAAATCTGATTTTATGGAAGACTTAGATCCCCAAATGCCCTACCTGCAGAGAATGAAAGCCAGTCATTATGCTGACAAAACACCAGCAAGAGGGAGAGAGCACATCTGAGCAGTTTTAGAAAAAAATCAGTCTAGACTTGTGCTCATTAATTTGCTTTAGAGGTGGCTGGGAAAACGGACGAGAGAATGTATTCTGCCTGCCTTGAGCCCTGGGAGTCAGCCCTTCACTAGCACTGTGTTCGCCTGTGCTGCAGAGCACAGCGCCACAGATAGAGGCAAGTGCTCAGGGAGGAGGGCATTCACTCAGCTACTGCCAACACTGACAACAATTGTCCTCTGACAGTAGAATTCAGTCAAGCTCTCTCAACAGTAGTATCCAGTAGCTACATATTAATATAACCGAAGGAAGTTTCTTACAATATTAGAGCCTCCAGATGTGTAATTTTAAAACAGATGTATTTCTTCATGTGCTAATTCAGAAAGGTTGGGTTTTTACATGCCAGAGGAATAGTTGTTACTAATACAGAGTTACTTAGCAGGTGAACTCTGCTAGCAGAGGCACTCCATTTTTATAACTATTTGCTCAGGGTGGCAGACAGTCAAAAGGAAACACCTCAAGTGGTACCAGTAGGGTGATTCTTAGCACATACTGTTATAAGGAGACAAAGACCATATCTGCAGACAGGTTCTCCTCATAAAGTAGAGTTTGAAAAATGAAATTAATTCTGAAATGTATATTATTTTCTATTTCTGAATATAGACAAAACCAAAAACCACAACTTACAAACCCGTTGGATAGCAACTATTTGACAGTGCACACAGTGCAATCCATTCAGATAATGTTATCTAGTATCGGAGGCAAAAACATTGAGGGTTCTCACCTGTTCTACATAAAGACTACTGACTGAACTCAGCTGGCAAAACCAACTCAGACTGGCTTC
Organism: Ceryle rudis; assembly: GCA_033439905.1. Lineage (NCBI taxonomy): Eukaryota > Metazoa > Chordata > Aves > Coraciiformes > Cerylidae > Ceryle > Ceryle rudis. Next base: position 44,633 of record JAAGNO010016127.1, read on the forward strand.
TGAAGATCAGCTGTTTGGGTGCTCTGTAATTCAGTGGAGTATAATTCCAAGAGCAATTAAAAGGGACTTCAGGGCCTTAGGATGTGTGGTGAGAGATTCTGGGGCACAGGTCATCTTCTGTTCTTCCAGTTTCAGGCAGCAACACTGGAATGAACAATGAATCCAGTCTATTCATATATGGCTCTGTGGCTGGTGTCACTGCCACAAATATATATATGTATTTTATTTTTGGATAATGGTGTGGCCTACACAGCACCAGGCTTCCTGGCACCAAATGGGAGACACCTTTCCTCCAAGGGGGAAGAGGGCCTTTGTCCAGGACATTGCAGGGCTGATCAACAGTGCTTTAAACTACATGTGAAGGGGGAGAGGGATAATAAGATAAGGCTTGTCTGTGACAAGGTGGGTGATGACACACCAGGGCTAGTGGGATGGAGAACTAGTAAGGGCATTCAACCTGTTACCCTGAGGCCTGCTGGGGACACAGCAGCACAGCCAAAGTCTCATGGCGATGAGCCAGGGGATCCTGGGGTAGTAGGAGCCAACAGGGAAACAAACACCTTAAGGGAATTAAGGGGTGTTTCTCTGACAAGGTGACACAGCTGACTGCCCAGCTGAAGGGCCTCTACACAGTCACACAGCATGGGCAACAAGCAGGGGAAGTTGGAAGCTACTGTGCTGCTGGAAGGCTACGACATAGTGACCATTACTGAAACTTGGTGGGATGAATCCTATGACTGGACTGTGGCTATCAATGGCTGTAAGCTGTTCAGAAGGGATAGGAGGAGTGGAGGTGTTGCCCTCTATGTTAAGAAATGGATAGACTGTGAAGAGATGTCCCTAAAGAATGGCCACAAGCAAGATGAAAGCTTATGGGTAGGAATTAGAGATCAAGGCAACAAGGGGAACCTTGTGGTCAGAGTCTACTACAGGCCACCCAATCAAGGGGATTCTTACTCTAGCTACAGGAGGCATTGCACTCACAGGTTCTCTCTCGTCCTCCTAGGGGACTTCAACCACCCCGACATTTGCTGGAAAAGTAGCACAGCAAGCTGTAGGCAATCCAGCAGGCTCCTGGAGTGTGCCTCGGGGATAAATTCTTAGGACAAGAAATAAACATCCCTACCCAAGGGGATGCAATACCAGATCTGTTGGTCACCAGTGCAGGCAAGCTCATTTGGGATGTCAAGACTGGAGGCAGCCTGAGCTGCAGTGATCATGCACTGGTGGAATTCACAGTACTAAGGGACATGAGTCAAACAAGGAGCATAGGCAGGGCCCTGAATTTCAGGAAAGCAAAATTCCAGCTCCTCGAGGAGTTAGTCAGTAGGACACCATGGGAAAACCATCCTCAGGGACAAGGGAGAAGAACAGAGCTGGCAGATCTTTATGGACACTTTCCATAGAGTGCAAGAGCTCTCGATCCCCATGTGTAAGAAATCAAGCAAGGAAGGGAAGAGACCAGCATGGCTGAGTCAAGACCTACTGGTCAAACTAAAAGGCAAGAAAGAGTTGCACAGGCAGTGGAAGCAGGGACAAGTATCTTGGGAAGAGTACAGAGATGCTGCCTGATACCTCTCTTCCCACATCTCCCAGCTTAAAAGATCACAGGGTGGAGACCAGGAGGACAAAGTCCTTCCCACTGTAAGTGAAGATCAGGTTCATGACCACCTGTGGAACCTGAATATACACAAGTCTATGGGACCAGACAAGATGCATCCCAGAGTCCTGAGGGTACTGGCTGATGTAGTTGCCAAGCCACTCTCCATTATATCTGAAACGTCCCGGCAGGCAGATGAAGTCCCTAGTGGCTGGAAGAAGGGACATGTTACACCCATTTTTAAAAAAGGTAGAAAGGAGGACTTTGGGAACTACTGACCTGTCAGCCTCACCTCTGTGCCCAGAAAGATCACAAAGCAGATTCTCCTAGAAGCTCTGATAAAGCACATAGAGGACAAGGAGTTGATCAGAGACAGCCAGCATGGCTTCACTAAGGGCAAGTCCTGCCTGACCAACCTAGTGGCTTTCTACAGTGGAGTGACCACATTAGTGGATAAGGGAAGCGCTACGGATGTCATCTGTCTGGACTTCTGCAAGGCCTTTGACATGGTCCCCCACAACATTCTACTCACCAAGTTGGAGAGGTATGGATTTGATGGGTGGACTGTTCAGTGGATAAGGAATTGGCTGGATGGCCGCATCCAGAGGGTAGCAGTCAACGGCTCAAAGGCCAGACAGAGATCAGTGACAAGTGGTGTCCCTCAGGGGTCTGTACTGGGACCAGTACTATTTAATATTTTTATCAATGATATAGCCAACGGGATTGAGTGTACCATCAGCAAGTTTGCAGATGACACCAAGCTGAGTGGTGAGGTTGATACACCAGAGGGACAGGATGTCATCCAGAGGGACCTGGACAAACTGGAGAAGTGGACCCAGTTGAACCTCATGAAGTTCAAGAAGACCAAGCACAGGGTCCTGCACCTGGTTTGTAACAATCCTCATTATCAATACATGCTGGGGATGAGGTAAAAGAGAGCAGCCCTGCAGAAAAGGACTTGGGGCTACTGGTGGATAAGAAGCTGGACACGAGCCAACAATGTGCACTTGCAGAGCAATAGCCAATCACATCCTGGGCTGCATCAAAGGCAGTGTGGCCAGCAGATCGAGAGAGGTGATTCTGCCATTCTACTCTTGTGAGACCTCACCTGGAGTACTGTGTCCGGCTCTGGAGCCCTCAACACAGGAAGGACATGGACTTGATGAAGCGGGTCCAGAGGAGGGCCACGAAGATGATCATGGGGTTGGAACACCTCTCCTATGAGGACAGGCTGAGGGAGTTGTTAAGCCTGGAAAACCGAAGGTTCCAGGGAGACCTTAGAGTGGTCTTTAGTAATTGAAGGGGTCCTACAAGAAAGCTGGAGAGGGCCTGTTTACAAGGGCATGTAGTGGTAGGATGAGGGGTAATGGTTTTAAACTAGAGAAGTGTAGATTTAGATTGGATGTTAGGAAGAAGTTCTTTACAATGAGGGTAATGGAAAACTGGAACAGGTTACCTAGGGAGGTGGAGGAGGCCCCATCCCTGGAGACATTCAAGGTCAGGCTTGATATGGTTGTGAGCAACTTCATTTAGTTGAGGATGTCCCTACTTACTACAGCGTGGTTGGACTAGATGGTCCTTCCAACCCAAGGCATTCTATGATTCCATAAGGATACATTTGGGACCCCTCAACTGGCCACCAATGGTGCTTTAAAATCAGAAGATGAAATTCCTCATACACAGCTAAACAAAAGGCTGTCATTACAGTGTTCCTGAAGTGTCCCCTCAGAACACTATCCCCTACAACAGCACCCTGCCACTGCTGCCAAGCCCATCCTGACACCTAACACTAGCCCTTCTAAGGAAATAAATTCTGTGCCTACATGAAGTTCCCAACTAATTTTAAATCTTAGGTATGGGCTGCTTTAAAGTTGATGGTCTCATTCAGATGTTTAGAGGTTTTCTTTTTTATCATGGTTATTTCATGCCACATACACATCTACTACCATACTGAAAGAGGAAGCACAAATTGTTCATACCTGTTTTGCCTTGGTGTTTTTTGCTCCCATACAGTATATTGGATCATTTAGCAACCTTATACTAGAGCTAATCAATCTTGTGTAATGTGTCTGGGGATTATTGCGTCACTGGTGAACATGAGAAATGTTTACTTGGGAGAGATATAAAGTCTCTGTTGACAGTTCACGTGCATAGTCCTGACACATCAATATTAAAATATTCCATAAGTATTTGGGCAGAAGGACAAAAGCAGGTAAGGAAGAAATTTTTACACCAATACCTGTACTCTACTCACTGATAATAGTTAAATGTTTACACCAAGCAATAGAAAAAAAAATGCATTGGTTAACAAGTCAGTAGGTCCAAGATGGTATTATTCACTGCTCTGAAACCAGAACAAGGTTCCAGTGCAGTTATTCTGATATAATCTGGGGTTAAGTCTCAGGAAATGCCAAAAATTAGCTTCTGTTCTCACATTAATTTTGTTCCAGTTACTCCTGAGTCATACTAGAAAAATTAAAGTCAGGTTGTAAAACAGCTGCAGTGAAAGTGTTAATTTCATGGTTCGTCTAAATTACGAATATGACTCTTCTGTAATTTGGTCCTGAAGGGACAAACTTGATCCAAATTGCTGGATTGGACTGAGATTCTTAAACATTGTTCAGTGGTTTATTCCTGATTTAATCCCATGGGTATTTTTTTGACCTGGCCATTATGCCAGCTCTCTCAAGTGATAATCACTTGCCAACAGCTAATTGTAAAGGTTTTGACCATTCCTATCAGCTGCTTTGGACACCGATTATCTGAGTTCTCTACTGCCTCACCAAATACTCTTTCTCTGATTCTGTTTGCCAATGTTTCTTTCAATTTATCTTAGCAATCTTTCCCACAATCCCTCCATCATCTCTGTGACTCCTCCCAGATATTTTCCTCTTAGTCTCCTACACTTTTCTGTGTACCACCCCATGACGACATCTCTGGCCATACTACTGATACAGTAACATGCAGTTACTATTGCCTCTTCCATCCTTTTCTCTGTAGTCTATCATTTTGATCTGACCCTCCTTTTCAATAGAAACCAATTAGAAGCAATTAAGTACTTAAGTTACAAAAGGAAATAGTTCTCTATTACAAAACATTCACCCAGCTAGTTCAGCCGCTGACTGAAATCGTGAAGCTGTACTTTCATGACAGTGATAGACAGACTAGAACTGATACTGAAATATACAGTTAATGTTATTTAAAAAAACCAGTGCTCTCTGTCCAGACCAAACTATTTTCTGATAAGAAAGGAAAAGTCTTATGTATGCTCTAACTTAAAGTAATAGACAAGAAATCAACCTCAGAGAGCAACACATCAGTTTTGTGTCTCAGAATATTGAGCTGGTAAAGAGCCAGTAAAAATTCACCCTGTTAAATTTTCCAACATCACACTTTTGTACATCAAAGTAATCGTTAGCCTTATTGCTGTGCCTGCAGAATTGTCACCCAGTATGCAACTACATGGTGGAATGTCAGTCTTTCACCTAAAAATCCCATCTAGCTCTCAGAGAAGCAATTTCTTCCATTGTCTTTGATGGAAGAAGAGGATCGACTCCTTGAAAAGTTCCCAGTCTAGTTTGATTCTACATACCAATTCTAGTCTTTAAGAGATTTTATTTGATTCAGCAAAGATAACCTCACTGCTCAGAAAGTCAAAAGCCATCTCATTTTCAGAGTGATGGATTTCTTGGGCCAATAAAACCCCAGTAATTCTTATCCAGGCTAAAACTGGTTATTCTTTCTGCTGTCACCATAAGCACTTACCCCTGTTACATTAGCAGAAATAGTAACGAAATTTTCCAATACATTTGAATTTTTTGTACATGTTTAAAAAAAAAGACAAGCTCTGTCTCCTCTCTCAGATTTGGCTCTTCCATCCTATGATTAGTACAGTCACCCCAACTGAACCTGCTCCAGTTCAATTTCTTGAACATCTCGTACATTCTCGACTGTCAGACTGCACACAGTACAACGTATTAACACATCTCGGTCTTTCCTGAGAAGACTTTACACTGTGCTCCACAGCAATGGCTATTTCTGTGACTATAGCCTTTCAGGTCATCCAGCTCTTTCTGTTCATCGTCCTGATGCTCTCTCCAAATTATGTCTCCTAAAAAACCCAAATTTTAACATCTTCCCAATTTTAACACTGAACATACACCCACGTATTGGTATACCTGAGTCCAGTGGGAGTGAATTTAATAAATGTTCCCATTGCTTACCATGCAGCTCACTGTCCCTGTTCATCAGGTCTTCCCCCACTCTCCCAGTTTTCAACTGGGGTCCATCTTTTTTAATTTTTCTTGTATGTTCTCACATTACCCAGGAATTACTGCATCAGTTACTTGTAAACCAATGTTGATTTGTGCTACTGTGTTTTTACTGTCTAGAAAATCAGATATATTAACAAAATTGTGAGAAAGTCCAGGTTAACTGTTACTCCTTTATCCCTTTGTTCTAGAGTCCTAAATGAAGTAATAATGAAAACTTATTAAGTGAGAAACTTGTAAAAACATTAGACACTTAGTGGCATTTTTTTAGATATGGACTATAAGACAACTGACATTTTTCTGGAATTCAGACATTTTCCTATCAGGAATTCTACACTTCCATTTGAGGCACAAACTCTTTTTCTTGTGCATGTTTTGTCACTGCTGAGGGTAATCTCATTGATCCTAAATGCTCAGCATCCACCAACAGTTTCTACATCACCTGTATTTCTCAGGCTGCTAATAACTTCTACACATCTTGCACATTACTACCTGATTTGATGAAAATGAGTATTCACATTCTTGTGATCTTACTCCTGAAGAGCATTTTTTAGCCTTCCCCCCCACCCCCACCCCCTTGCAGTTTAACTGGAGAGTGGATGAAAAAGCAGGAAGTGTGGAATGATGTTATTATATGGCAGCCTGGATATAATATAGGCAGTACCTGTATTACCTTCCCAGAGAAAGAAAGGGGCCTAGAATTGGCTGAGCTTTCTCTGGATTTACAGCCAACTGTGCATTGTCCTGCCCTTCTCCCCCTAAATTCTTGATACACACAGAAGTCTCCACAGAGATCTATGCCAAGAGAAGTATTACCACAGTGGTGGCCACACACTTACAGAGATCATCAAATAGAAGCTTTTCCCAGAGTGCAGTTACTAAATATGTGAGTGGATATGAGGTCCAGCTCACAGCTAGAGAGTTCAGTTCTATTTTGTTGACTCCCTTCTGCTCCGCAGTAAATCTCTGGGATTGCAGTGATGACTTCTGGGGAAGGCAGAGATAATGAAGTGGAAAAAGCCTGGCCAATAATCTCATTAATCTTCCAACAGATGTTTTTGCTTCTTGACCTGGTACTCATCTCCCTGCCTGTCTGCTAAAGAGGAATTTTGTTACAAAACAATATCATTCTACAGTTGTACATGAACACAAGAGAGGGCAAAAGAGACAAAATGGCTTTATGCCAACTTTGAGACCTCCAAGTCACGGCAATTTGTCACATTATCCCTCTTCAGGATCCTCCACTAGCCCCACACTGGAAAGTCCTGACATAAGAGCATCTCCAGAGGATCTGGGGTTCAGCTGTGGAAATCACTTGCTAGGTTTAGGGTTTTAACAGGCCCAAGTTTCCATTACAAAGTTAAATCCACTCTCAAAATTCCACTATTAGAAGTGGTAGTGAAGACCTCAAAAGGCCAAACCAGGGTTATTCTATAAGAGCTGGATGGAAGTCAATGGAATTCATCTACTCTATGGCCCTGAATATTTTCACGTACACTTAGGACATCATAGCAAAAAACTGAAAAAGGAGGATTTCCTATAGCTTCCAAGGAAAGATTTTCCTAGACAAAGTTTGCAAATGTAGTTGAGTAGTGTAAAGTAATTAGTGTTATTAACATTTACATTTCTGCCAGAAGAGGTGAGACCTGTGGCACTTAGAAAAACACATAAAAGGTCTTATGAAAACCTAATTTGTGGAAGAAATAAGGGAGGATGTAGCTTAGCTTTTAATCCTGTAATAAGGGACTCACTAATGAAAAAGAAATTCCTTTAGAAGGCTTTCCCAGGAAATACCTTGCTTCATAAGATTAATTTGTATTATGTCCCCATCTTTTGGATTTGTGAAAGCTCTTTGAAACTCCGTTTATCCAGTGTGAGTGGCTAAATTTAAAAAAAAAAAAAAAAAAAAAAAAAGGCATCCCAGCTTGCAGGCCCCAAGACAATGCGCTTGAATTTCAACCGCAGCTCCTAGCTGAATAATAAGGTTTATAGAACAAATGTTTTCTCTTCTGCTTCTATTTCTGTTCTTTTCTTTTGTTTGTTTGGTTACAAACTGCCTAGCCTACCAGTGCCCACTGCCATGCCTGGAACCTGCAAATTCATCCACAGTTCACATGAGAAAAGCTACTGTGACAGTTTCCCATATTCTGGTGCTTCTCCAAGACAGTCACAAGTTCTCTGAAACCTGTGGTAATACACACAGCCCAAGGAGCAGAACAGACAGGTGATGTCAGGCTATGACTCTGTGGCCCAGCACATGGTACTACACACACAGCCAGGCCCAAGTTCCAGAAGCATCTCAGTACCAATAGCCTGAACAGCTTTCCCTGTTTCTCAAGAGGATTAAATAATCAGTTATGGAGAAATCACTTTGCAGAACTGCTTTGTGCATGCGCACACACACACACAGAGCATGTACTCTGAAGGATCAAGCCCGCCCTCCTTTTGTGAAGCATGCAAGATCTCCAGGGCACCCAGAAAGACCCAGAGAGGGTTTGCAGCAGAAGGTGATGGGGGATAAGCACGCCAAGGACAGAGAACACTGTGTGTTTTCCCCCCAGCTTGGCTGTTAGTGCACCACTGCCAGCAGACCCCATCCGGGAAGCCCAAGGCAGTAAGACACATACTGGACAGAGCGTCGGGGAGAACAGGAAAGCACAATGGCTGCTGGCAAAGCCTTCAGCCCAGCCTGCTCCCCTGGGTGCTGTCTCCTTGCCTTCCCACTCACTCACACAAGCAAGCAGTTCACAGCCCTGGTTCTTACCCTGGCCTGAAACACGTCAGCAATTAGCACAGAGCTGGTGACCAGCTCAATACAAAGCACTAAGCAGAAGCTTCCTGTCTGGCTATGAGGACATTTGCTGAAGGGGGCCTGTCCATACAGACTGCTGCAATTGCAAAGAGTGAAGGAACATATATTGATTCAGATAAATGGCCTCGATAGATTCTATTTCTCCCCTTCAGCAGTCAGGGACTGGATCTAGGATAATACATGTTTCTTTATCTAACAGAGATGCCTAGTTGCTTGACCTCACCACTTCCAGTTCTCATGATGGTTAGCTGCGCTACTACTTGGTAAGGAAGTCAGTGAGGTCACCTTCCCGCACCCTGCTCAGCATCACCATCTAGTTAATTTGATGCTTCTCAAGTAGTATGTGGGTGCTCACAGCCTTGGAAAAGCAACCTATAGAGAGTATTTCTTCTAGTTAACATCAAAAGACGCCTTGATTCTGTTTCAGCTCCAAGCAGAAATGAGTTAAAAAGGAAGATTGGGACCTCCAGTTCAATGTTTCTATAGCTAGACTCAACTTCCAGCTCCTGATCAGACATTTAACTGTGGCATGAACTGTGACACACATCCACTCCCAGTTTGCATTACCCTGTTGGAGGCTACTCCTTTTGTGACTGGACAACTGGAGTCAGCACTTCCTTCAGAACCCTCATTTAGTTCTGAGAAATAACTTACCTGAAAAGGAGGGAGAAATAAGTTGAGGAGAAAAAGGAAATCATTAACAGCTTGCTTGCAGGATAAAAAAAAATTCTCTGGTACATTTCCTTTGTATAGACAAGTTCAAATCTGTCAACTTCTTCCCACAAACACATTTTAAAGAAAAAATAAGCAAACCCTAAAACATACCTGAGAGTTTGGGTTTCTAATACTGCTGAAGAAAATGACCCCTAAGGCATCCCTGGAGTGACTTACCTGATCACAGGTGGGTTCAGGAGAGATGGCAGAAGAATTCCCCTCCACACAGAATCACAAGTGTAGTATTTGTGTAAACAAAGTGGGTAAACTGCAGAAATAAGCACTGTGTATGAAGGCATGGAAAAAACTGTGCACTACACCAGTACCAAAAGTTAAAAAAAAGTAATTTTCTAAGCTTGGCATCTTGTGGAAGAATTTCATCATTCTTGTTTCCTGATGAGAAGGCAGAATGGTAAGGAGGTGGCACACTAGGCTTCCACTTGTTTGTTGGTAAGCCAATTGCCTCTGAAAGGATTGCAGGATGACAGCAATCAGAGCAGGATTTAGTGGGGGCTTTGGGGAAGGAGCTAGAAATGGTTAAGGGAGGGATAGCAAAGTTTCAGGATCCTAATGGCACAATTTAAAGTCAGCTAAACAAGAAGGCTTCATGTAATTTCATTTTCTTAGCTTAAACTTACCCAACTCTGACCATAAAACTGAGAGGTCAGCTCTGAGATTGAGGCTCCCTAAACCTGCGCAAGCATGACTTGACATTTTTTAATATTCAAATTTTCTTCCTAATAAAAGAGAAGAGCAATCTGAGCAGATGAAAGTCCAATAGTGTGCAGCCCTACCTCTACCTCTGGCTTGTGTTTTTCTACTCGTGTTTATTTTATTAGGCTAGACAGGCACTTCTGCATGCCTGGGTAATGCAGTCTCCATTGGTTTTACATTGTCAGGAAGTATCACCCCCAAGTATCCAATGGAGTGTGGCTGTGGAAGTAGGACTTCTGAGAGACTGTAACTACAGCACAAGCAGGAGCCTAAGCCATTAGTGATCACTATCAGCTAAAATGGAATAGCTAGATGAGAGGAATATAAGGCTATTATACAGGGAGCTCCATCAATGGTGAAAGCCTGAAATAAAATGGAAAGGCAAATCCCAGAGGGACAGGGAAGAGCTACAAAGTGTTCTGGGAGTGAGTAGACTATAAAACTCTAGCGGACCTCAGACTCAAGGGAATTAAAAAAAAAAAAAAATACTGTCAAGAGGGGAGTGTCTTGGAATTAGCCATTAGGAAATAACAACTCTAATGTGAAGTGACAAAGGACTGGGGAAAAAAAATGGAAGCAGCTTGGTGTAGAAAAGCCTATATACTGTACTCACATTTTACATTGCAGCGACTGTTGAGATGCAGCCCACCAATATACTTCAGAGGACTCCTAGAACTGTTTAAGGTGCTTTAATATTTTAAGTTGCTCCACTTGAAATTTTAGGTTGTCACTATCATATATCCAAATATATAGGTCTTGGGTAAAGTAAAATGGTAACTAAGAAACAGGAATCTGAAATTCCATCTTGGACTAAGAATAAACATCTCTGCCACAGACAGATGGATCACAGCTCAGATGATCAGAACATGAAAAAAAAAGATGTTTGAGGAAAAATAAATTAGTGGGGAAGTGTAAAGCAGTAATTTGGTAGGATTTCTTTCATTGAGAGAAGCATTATCTACAACAGTTGTGATATACAAAAGCATAACGAAATAATCCACGACTATTGAGCAGCAAGTATCACATGTACTAACCAAGACAAGAGATGTACTGATGCTGCCACCCCTAGTGTCAGTGTGAGGTTTGCTTCAAAAGATCCCTTTACCTATTTTTCTATTAGTTAACAGGGAGATTTTATTTCTAAATACTTGCTTCAGTTCCATTAGTCGTTGCTTCAGGTTATTTTTAAATAGGTCATTCTCTCAAGTGTTTTTCTCATAGCTGCTGGTCTTTGATTTCCGGGTTTGTTTACTGTCTGAATTAAAGCATATTTTAACAATTCAGAAGGTATTTTCCTTTGCTTCTCTTATTAGATGCATAAGGATTTTGATGCTAAATAATAAATAAGATAAATAAACAAGATGCTAAATAAATGAGCTGACATCTTGCCCTTTTTATTTCAGTGAATAGAATCATCTAAGGTTAAGCCAGCCTCCCAGTTTCCAAAGTTAATGCCTCCTACATTGCAGTAACAGCAGAGAGGAAAAAAACCCCACATTTTTTCTCTTCCACTTTGCAGTAATGGCAGCAAAGATAATACGTTATTGCTAAGGTTCTTCAGAATGCCAGTTCTGTAGCATTTTTAGCAAAATGGCCCTGTTTCTGCAAACTGTCTGCTTTAGACCACTTGAAAACCCTATGGGCTTGGTACAATGTATCCAGGCCTTTCCTCTAGGACCCAACATGAGTTAGATTTCCACGGTTATTTGCTTCAGGGCAATTCTGCATTGAGCATACCGCATCATGTTAATTATCACAGCCATGTCATATCCACTACAACTTTTAGTGGCTCCATTCCCCCACAGACAGTTCTTAAAAATGCAAGTGCCATGGCTTTTAGAAAAAAAGGAAATATGACATAAAAAAAAAAAATCTCATCTTTCCCCTGTGATTTCATTCCCTACACTTTATGAATACCATTCTAATACCATTCTAAAAAAGTTAAAGCAACCAGTGAGTGGAGACTGCTACCTGGAGGTAAACAGCTGCTGGTCAGAGAAGGTGCCAAATGGAACACTGGTTTGCTACTGGCCTTTCTTGTTTTCCCCTTCTCACTAATTTCTTGCTAACAGGTTTAATAGGATGGTATGTGCATGACTCAGAGGAAAGTGTTTGAGGCTGACGGGGGAAAGTACATCACCTATAAACAGAAGGTGAAATTTTGCCCCACTGATGTAAGAGGGGTTCATTAGGTGTACAACAGCGGAATTCTTCCCAACTGTCTTTAACCCAACACTATGTGAGGGTGCAGCACTGAAGTGATCACCTGCCCTTTGTATTAGACACTCAAATAGCTCCCAGTGTTCAGTTGTGTCACAAACTGACAGAAAGTTTAAAAGCAGTCACTGCAACCCACCCTGCATGCATATATGAAACATTCTGCCGATTAGCTTCAGTACTAGATAGAGGAAAAGAAACAAAATAAACACTACAGGCCTTATTCATTAGTATCTGATCTGCCCTTCTTGCCTGGCTGAAAGCACTTCTCATAGGCAGAACTGTCACCTCAGTACTTTCAGAACAATTAAATTAGTTCATTCAGAACATGTACATTTTAAATGTACATTGACTAAGTCAAAAATTTCAGAAGCTGTGGCTATTTCTGTCCTTTTTTTTCCTTCCAAAAAAATTTACAGAATTGTCCCTGAAGGGTAGCTCAGGAATGCAACATTTCCTACCACCCAAAGACTAAGTATAATGGCTAGCTCAGAACAAAACCCATTTCATACATGATTTTCTACAAGTAATTGTGTGCAGAACTGTAACACACTGCTCACAAGAATCTCAGGAGTATTAACATGAAAGTTAACTATTATTTACTCCACAGGACAAAGACTGGTCACAAATAGAAGCTGGAAATGCACCCATGCGCTGCTGGCTATTTCAACAGAGATGATGCGAGCACCACCACCATGTCTTACATGGACACGGTGACCTACTTCTATACCTGTTAAGTACAAATATACAATGGTTCGCTCACATTCCTTCATATGAAGGTACTACACTCTATTCCTAACCAGAGCAAGCTTCACAATTCCCAAAGTTTAAGAGCTGCACCTGATCACAAATGAAAGGACCATCTAAAGCAGAACTTGTAACATTGCCATGCCTTAGTTTCCACACGTCTGGCTAATCACACTTTCTACCTTTGGTGAAGTAGTTTTGTGGCTGGAAGTTAAAAGACACTACTCTTATTGCTCTGGTGGTTCCATGCAGGAAAGCTTTGGGAAGGCATTTATCACAAACACTTCACGCTTATCTGGATCCAGCAAACCTGATCACCTAAGAGTCTAGAGGAATCAAAAAAATGCATTTCTCAGTTTGAGAAACATTAATTTCACACTAGGTTAAATCTCATGATATTACTGAAAGACTGAAGGTAGGAAATTGGTCCTTCATCAGCAGTGAATTTCACAGCCTTCCTAATACGTTAAAACAGCAGAATGTCCAAACTCAGTGGGGTTAATGGATTTTTGGACTAATGTTTGTACTTTCTCTTATTTCTAAGATACAATACTATCTCATCAATGACTCTGTGCCTACAATTCAGTTTAAAATGACAGAAATAGTTTCTTACTTCTCACCAGGCACATTACTGACTGCTAGCTTATACTGTCTGCATAATGAATTTAAGTAATCAGCATCATGGTATTCAGGCTATGGCTTAACTGTGATAAATAGTGTCTAAATCCTATTCATCTTGGTATATCACTCATTCTTTGGAGTACACATTACTATTTAGTCATCATTCTGTTTTGAAAGTGTCAGCAAACTTAGATAACCGAACTGAGGTTTTTTTCTCTCTGAGTTATATAGTGGGTCATTAATGAGTTTTAACTCTGTCTGCAATTTTTTTGTCTGCCCATTTCCTGACTGCAGACATGGTCATTCCTGATATGAGATGTTACTGTTACAGCCCTTCCCTTATCTGGACATCACAGTCCATGGGCATTTTCCTATCTGCTGCTAATATTTCTCCCCCCAAGTGAGCCAAGCTGCTCAGCAGTACACTAGTTGTACAGTACAGTAATACATGTCATAGAAACTTTACGAGGCTAGATTTTCAAAAAGGAGGAAAAAACCCAAGCCAAAACAAAGCATCAGCAACAGCTGTACAAGGCTCACAGTAAGTCTCAACGTCCTCAGCTGTCACCTGCTCAGGGCACCAAGATGCTGCCATCTAAACAGATGATTCTCTCTCAACAGTCGATAGATAACTTTGACCTCTCTTCGTGCTCCAAATCTATCTCTGGAGCTTTTGCTCATGAAGGCCTTCTCAAGCTGAAGAACTCCTTCAAAACAGGACCTCTTCTGCTTAGACCCTCTTCTCCAGCTAGCCCGTTTCTGTTCATGCTGTTCACCAAGAACTAGTTTCCAGTGATGCCACTGACTGCAGCTCCAAATGAACACCTTCAGGTAAATTCCTCCATGTTGAGCATTTTTCCAAGTCCAGTTCCTGCACCCTTCCTGCTCTACTTGCCATTCTCATACATCGGCTGTTTTTTTATTATTTCTATTAATGCTTTGCAAGGTTGTATGTATCCACTTATCTCTGCTCCCACTCTTTGCAGAACAACTTTGTAACTACAAATTGGTAATTACTTGTCTGGTTGTGATAGTGCAGCATCTGGCATGTTTTCAAGTGGTGAATTTCATGCAAGTAAGTTCAGGCTTTTATAATGTTCCTGAAGCCACAGTGATACCACTTTAAGTAGGAAAAAACAAAACCAGCACCAAGAAAGTGACTTAGTGGCTTTATCCTATCTAGCACTTCTCAAACCCTGTCCCATTAATAATGCATTTCCTTAGCAGTGTTCCTCCAGTTGCATGACCAATTACTGTTCTTGCTGAAGTCCATGGCAGCATTCCAACAGAACGTAAGTTAGTGCCTTTGAGGACAGGACCTGTGTCTCTCCATTGTTTATTTTGTTATCTCCCTGCCAAATAGGAGTGGATGCCAGGTTACCTTCCAGCTAATGGAGAAGCCTAGGGATTCTGGGTGTACCTCTAATTCAGCCTGGTTTTGGCATGCTATGCCTATCAGATGCAGAGAAGAAAAATGGTCTCCACAAACCTAAAGTGCATTGTCCCTTTTTTTTTCCTGGTATAGACAGCAGCACATGGTTACGATGAACAGAATTTACTCCTTGACATGGCTCAAATATCTGTGAATAAAAAACATGGCTTACAGCCTTTTGTCCACATTCAGAAACAACCAGAAACAAAAGAGCCCAAAATGCCTTTTTTCAATAGCTGATCTTTGTTCTGATGATATTGGGCCAAACCTCTCATACTCCTCCATTAATGCTGCTTAGAGTGCAATTCTTCCTGCTGCTACCTTCTGATACAATTACATTTCACAACTCATTTATGAAGTGACTCACCAGAAAAGACTGTTATATGTATTTGTACTTATGTATATTAACTGTTATAGTAAGATCACCTAACTGTGGAAGACAACTAGTATCCTCATCATTTACATCATTCACATCATTCTCTGTCTAGTAAAACCTTTCAATCTGGTCCTGCAGCCCTTTTAACTAAAGGTGAGATTGCTCCTCCTTTGATCTTCCATTTCAGAATTTCTTATTCAGTTATGCCAGTATTTGCATCAAATGAACTGGAGCAAGCATAGTTATTTTAGGTCCGCACATGTTTTGATTTTGATGCAGAAATAGCTTCTGACTCTTCAATAGTACTACTTAAACACTCACTGTACAAGATACTGTGAGCAGCCTTGAAGAACGAACAATACTACAGAAATGTCAGCTTCTGCTTTGCCATTATATAAGCAGGCTTTAAAAAAATATAATTAGCATACACCAATGTTTGCCCTCATCTCTCAGTACAGCACTCCCTTCAAATTAGAGTACTTTCAGTGGGTGGTAGTATGTAGCCATGCATTAATCAGTAAGCTCTCTTGAGTAATCCATTCTGACTACTAAGAGGATTCCAGCAGCAAACATGCACACAGTTTTCTAAGAAGAAAGCAAGCCAAGAAAGGCAGCTCCAGAGGATATCAAGAAAATAAGAAGTGACAGATTGGTGCCACGTAAGAGAAAGTACGGCAGGAGATAGTGTCATGCTTTTTTCCAAATGAAGGCTCAAGAATTAATAGGTAGAGCAGAACACTCCTATTCTGCACTGTAAGTATTGAGAGTAAATAGCATAATATAAGATTACATCACTCCTGATGAGGCAGAATGGTCTCTTTATGTTTGTTGGTTTTGTTTTGCTTTTTGTTGGTTTCTTTTTTTTTTTTTCTTTTATCAAATATAAACAAACCTACACATTTTTGAAATTGCCTGGGCATTTTGGAGTTAAGCTCCAATTTTAATTAACGTGTCTGTTCTTAGGGTTTAATGATATGAACTTTCTTAGATTACAGTAGAAGAGCCAGGCACAAATTTTTCCTTCAAGAAAGTCAGCATTGCCCAGAATTCACAAATAACTCAGAAACAGGGGGAACAGACTCTCAGAAGTCTCAAGCCTTTTAGAATAGGTGAAAACTGTTTCCACTTAGAGCAAGAAAGGAGCTGGCCTTCACATCATTCATTCTTGCTGCATTGCATTTTAAAAAAATAAATCAAAATAAAACAGTATCTACAGTTACTACTGAGTCATAATAGTATGCAGTAAGAAAGGAAAAAGGTGTTAACTTATTTTTGATGTCTAATTTGCCAATCGTTCTTGCTTTTTTTTCCTATCTTACCATTGGACTTATCCGGCTCCTTGAAATCAATGAAGTTTTCATTAAATCTAGAGACACTGCTCTGATGTTCTGTGCACACTAGGCTTTCGCAAATTGGATGATTTTGAACTCATGATACTTTACAGAATCTGAGGATTAAATAAAACAAGATTAACGCACAAAATGCAAGATAACACTTAATTAGTTCTAGTAACACAGCAACATGTGACTTGCAGCATGGAAAAATACTTCCAAGCAACCAATTTCTACAGAGGGCTTGCATCTCCCCAAATGTGAAAGCATCTTGCCCAGACTCCTCCAATACCTCTGGCAAGATTTTCATTCAAGTGAAGAACCCCGTAATTCACCAGCACACTGGCCAGCCTTATTAACCTACCCAGGAAGCTACCACCATCTCCTGCCAGGCTTGCCATTAAGCCCTGACCTGCCTGGACTGCAGGACTGCATCCTGCCTCAGTCAGAAGGACCTTTCAGACAGAGGACAGAAATTACTTTGAACACTCTTTGAATATCTTAGAAAAAAAGTCACCCAAGTTATAAAAAACAAATGGGTATCTGTTCCTTTATAATAGCCTTTTCAGGAGAGCAACAATGACACCCTGTCTTCTAGATTAGTTCTTTGCAATGTGCTTTTGACAACACCATCTCATGTAAGCTACTTAAAAACTTTATTCTATTTCTTGTAGCCAGCACAAGCCTCCATTTTGTGTGCAGCATAACCACAGAGGAGATGCAGGATTATTTGCTTATTGCTGATGACCACCTGAGCAAGAGTCCTACAAGCTTGTATTTACCTGAAAGTAAGGCAGGTGCCACTTTGTGTAGATCAAACCTTTCCCTGTATGTAAAGCAACTTCCTTATCAAGCTGGCTACATGGCTCAAAGACAGATCCTAACTGTACTGCAGGCATTTGCATGAATAAAACATGGCTATGCAACAACAGTTAAGAACAGATAGGATGCATTAAAGTTTGATTTCAATACAATGCAAGCAAAGCCTAAAATGTCTGTAAAGGTGTTTGCCTATGGCCATGCATCAGGATGCCAAGCAGCACTCAGTAAGTCAAGTATTAGTTCCTCAGTTTGATAACAGATGGGCTTTGGCCACAGGTACCCCAAAATTCACAGGGACATCCTCTTTTTGTCTTATGTTATATATTATTATTACCCTTATCACTGTCTTGGGCCTCTACCTTCAGCTAGAATGACCAATCACAATGGAAGGGCTCCCTTTGTGCCTTGGAACACCGCTCACTTCAGAAAACTCTACGTGGGTATAATCCAGAAGTACAACTGTCTATAAGAAATCCCACAACTTTGAAGGTATGGAATGGGGAATTTATTCCCTTTTCCTCTTCCTCCGAAAACCCTGCCCAGAGTTCCTGGAAAACATCAACACATCTGTAACATGCATTTGCTCAGTAAAACCTTAACTTTTGTAAGAATGAAAAGCAGGCTATGTGCAACTTATTTAGCACTGTTAGAAAACTGTTAGACACGTTATGGCACAACACAAAGTAAACGTATTTTAGTTCTGAATATCAAAACCACCCAGAGCTAAACTCACTAGAGAACTTGCATATCTTTTTCACTGTGAGGAAAGTGGATGCTGAAAATAGAAAACAGCAATATCACTAACTCAAAGAGAAAGGTTATAGAAGTATTCCAGAATCAACCTCTAAAGTGATCACAGTGAGCACAAAAGCAGAGGCTGAGTGTTATCGCACTGGTGTAAAACACTCCTTGTGACACAGACTCAACACGAGATCTGGCCTACAGCATACAGGCTGCAGATTACAGGAATTATACTTGCTTAATACCGTATTAGAAATAAAGTCTTCCAAAATACTTCTTACTTCAGAAAAGCAAGCTAGAAGTCCTTGGTGTAGTGCTCATAAAACATCTAATATTTTGTATTCAACATGTGAGAAAGTTACATACAGCTTTCTTCATCTTTCAACCTTCTCAAAGATCTCTGCCTGCATATTTTCTCCACCAAAAAAGTGAGCACTTGAAATGGCTCCTCTAAGCACTGCATTTCTAGCAGAGTCAGGGCAAAATTACCAGGTCCTTGTGAGAATCCAGCTCCACCCACACCAACACATCCTAACAGTTTCATCTCTGGCTCCATTCCCTGTATATCTAACATCCCATTAATTTTCTGCCTTCCTCTCTCTGCCTTCCTCAAAATATGAGCAAAGCAACTTGGCTGGAAATACTTTGACTGAGGGTGTATCTTCTGCCAGGCAGCTTAAAGGGAAATGTAAACTACTCATGTTTGGCAGGATACGATTTTTCAGAGAGGATGTAACAGCAACTGATCTACCGCTACACTTGAACTTTGACATTTACCATGTGAGCTGAACAAGAGTTATTGACAACAACCTCAACAAAGGATGCTTGTGTATAATCACAGAAGTGTGGTTTGAATTATAACAATTTAAAAATAACCCCTGCAAATTCTAGAAAAGAGATTTTATTGCTTAATGCACAAAGGCCCAGTGAAAACAAATTTAGTAATCAGTTGAAATACCCTTCTACTCACACCTTGCTCTGCACATATGAAACAGCTCAATGCTGAAGTTATGGAATGTCCTTTTGTGAAATTAAAAAGATTTGATGATGTTGCCTAAGTTGACACTACTGACCCTCGGAAGATGTATAGACCAGCCAGTGGAAATACCAACTTCAGCATCCTCATGAAGGGCATCTTAGAGGATACATCCCAGGTTCTGCCCATACTCAGAGTCAATCTGAGGCCTTGTGACCACGTTACCACAGTATTACTGCACTTTACCTACTACAGTTTCTCACGGGGACTTACAGAGTCAGCCTCCATCACAGCCTGATTACACCAGTCTTGATTAACTGAGAGTACTGCCAGATCACGCATGTGCCTGCTTGGAGAGAGCAGAGATCTAGCCAAGATCTTCCAGTATGTACTAATCCTGACACAAAAGTACTCGAGAAGTGAGGATATAGGTCTGTTCCAGCCCTGACAGGCTCCTGGTGCCTGCAAAAAGAGCACTATAAATGAGAATTAGGTCCAATACTGCAAAGACTTATCCAATATGTATTGCAAGCACATAATTCAAGGTTCTCAGGCCCTTTTCACGAACTTGATATGATGTATGTGGGTGCATCAGGTTGAATGAAGTTCCAGCACATGTTCTTAACTAAGCAGCAATTATACATCCATAAGGAAAATAACTGGTATCTTTGATTTTAGTAAGAGCATCAAAAAAGCAAAAAAGATAAAGACTTCCTTTATATTCCATATAGACGTAAGCTGTAGGTAGGCAGGGAAAAAGTGGCAAGAAGCTGCTCATTTCATCATTTTGTTCTAAGACTTACCTGCATTATTATAGAGAATTTTAAACCAGAGCTGACTATGTAATCTTGTTTGAAGCAACAGACATTTATTTTAAATTACTGCTATATCTTAACCAATTATCACAAATAACATGATCTATAAAATAGAGCTGTTAGAATAGATGTCCCAGTGTTCCAGTTCTGTAGTTTTAGTATTTTTTTTGTGAGATTACAAACAGCAAAGCATAAATTTATTTTGCATTTAAATATGAATCCGTGTAAAGATTAGGTTCCATATAACAAATTTCACTGTGCACGAATAATCACTGACACTTAACCATATATCTAGGTTTTTTCAACTGTTTATCTAGCTTTCAGGATGCAATAAATTAGATAGTGGCATTTTAGATGCTAGATATTGACACTCATGGTGTAAAATATGTAATACAGCAACTATGAATGCTTACTTCATGTGAGCAGGGACCTTTTATGTTATATTTATCTCTAGTATAGAAAGAATCCAAATGCTCTTGTGACATTTTACGGAGGCACATAAAATATCATGCAGCAGAAACGTCATTGTTCTGTGCTTAGTGATGTGGCCTTCTGTTAGTATCTAGTGCTAAATCCTGTGAAGTCGAGCTTGGGAATCTCCTTCTCATTGGAAAAACTTGTTCGATCTATGCGAGAACTTGGGCTTCCAACCTTACTCAGCCAGGATTTCCTGCAAGAAAAATGAGAGGGTTAGCATATAAAGAACTGCACATGTAGAGTCTATTCTCCTCTCCATCTTTTTTTTTTTTTTTGAGAGGAGCCCTAAGAAGAAATTTTACATGATGAAACTAGCCTAAATATGTTTAGTTCTTGTTTTCCCTCCTCTCCTTTATAAGCACACTGAATTATTTAAAATGTATCAGTATTTCAACAAGTTTTACGTACAAATATATCTAACAAAGGCTAACACATACTTACTGTAATGGTCCCATTTAAGTGTTCATTAATAGCATAAAAATAGGTATAGATTATCTTTGCAGATTCAATACTGTGTTTTCAGAAAGGACCCAAACCAATTTATAACTGGAAAAATATGATGAAATAATAATTCTAACAGCCCATTTACCCTTTTCTGATAATTAAAAGCATTGGAAATTGAAATGGGAATTAGTAAGTTCAAAACCAGCAAAAACACAAAGCAAACAAAAATCAAAATGATGTCAAAGCAATACTAAATTGTAATAAATACTGAACTTTACACCAGCATTCTGAAGCAGGGATTTTGCATGTATTTGCATTATGATCCAATCTCTAATAACGCTGGGGCTTGCCTTCTTCCACAGCACACTACAAAACCATACTGAACACAAATCACCCCAAGATAACAGAGGCTGGAAGCTGACAGTGAGATGGCAGCTCCTACACCCACACCCACTATATTCCTATCCTGCAGCAACTTGCTAATTCACAGTAGGGAGAAACTGTTGTGTGCTAAAAGGAGGCGCACAGCACTTCAAGTGCAGCAGACAGCCCTGCTTACAGAGAGGGTTAGTCACAAAAAATACTTTTCAGTATTTTCTGTTGTACTAGTCTCAGAAATAGAAAAGCCCAAGTATTTTAGTGTACCATATTCAAGGAGAAATATATTTCCACACAAATACTTTGTACCTTTAATGATGCATAAACTCATATAAATGCATAACTGATTAGTATTAAAAATACATTATTCATTTAAAATTCAATTTGAAGACCACAGAAGTTGCCTTATTAACAGTTATCCTAATTAATCCTTTGCAAAATCACATTGAGCATCATAAAATGCAATGTACTTGAAATGAGACTTAATTTTGATGTCTTGATAGTGAAAACTGTGCATACAGGTTACTTATCTTGAGACAGTAAATAAAACACATCTGAGGTACAGAAACGTATCTTGTTAGAGACCCTTCATAGCAAGATATTTTTTAGACAATTTCTGAAAACATAACATCGCAAAGCATCTGAAATGTCTTGGCTGGTTATCAAAGACAAGTCATTTTCTCAAAACTGCTAGTCCTTCAGAAGATTGGTCTCATCACTATCACAGACAGTTACTTCCTATATGACCACTACAAGAGAGACTCAATATGGAAAGACTGCATAGAAAACACAAACCAGATACAGACATCTCCATGTTTAAAGTGTGGTAAGCCTTAATTTAGTATACAGCAATTAGCTTTAATAAATATTTCTGCCAGTTGTTTACATATCTTCACATCTCTTATTCTTCACTTCCTGTTGTGAGCAACCACTATTGTGTGTTTTAGATGATGAAGCCTTTCTAGTAAAAGGCATAACATAGGAATAGGAGTACATGAGTCAAAACGGGAGAACTCAACTTTCCACTCTGCACTGGAGCCTAAAGGCAGACCAGATATTTCAACAGAAGGAAAAAAGACTAGTAACAGACCAGTCCACTTTGCTTCCTATTATGAAAAGTAATAATTGAAAAGCTCTTTGCTTATTTAACAAAAAAGTCTCCAATATATTTGGATGGCCTTGAGTAAGAAAAAAAGAACATGTATTTGAAATATGCAATTACTGAAATTCTGTACTATTTTTAGGACAGTAACATAACACCTAAAAGTGAACAGACTATTTTGTTTTTTCCTTCTCATTTTAAAGGTGAGCTTGTCCTGGACAAAACCAGAAGAAACATACTCCTCGCCCAGCCTTCACAACTGTACATAAGACCAAAATTCATTCACGTTTGCTTCAATTCCCAAGTTCCACTGCACAAAGAAAGTAACTGCAAGCTTTGCAGAGACAACATTATTAATTGTCAGCTGCATATACTCTCATAGGCATAAGGATGAAGCACAAGTTACAAAAACCACTTAGAACAATACGGCTCCATGGAAACTCTTTACAGGGTGCATGTATTTTATCTTTGCTTAATGCAGAAGGTATGGAAGTGTTACAAAACTGCTCCCTACCTGGGATTTGCATGATTGTAAGGGCTCAGTTCTTCATTGAGATGATAGTACTTTGCAATAGTATTTTTCTTCACTGATCTTCCCTCACTTGCCTCGAGTGACAGACCATTCACTGAACATTAAGTTTGGGGTTTTTTTCGAAAAAGTGAAGAAAGCAGGAGATCAGTATTTGCTAAAAGTAGGACACAGCTATAGTTGTTTCCTCATTTATCTACAGAGCAGAAAATGTCATCTCCAAGATCTTTGTAAGGGTAGTAAGTATTTTTTAAATGGTTTTAACTTTCACTAGTAGCCAGATCAACAGACCTGTTAAGAAAAGGTTCCATATCCTCCTCTTGCTTCACTTAGCCTTCTCAATTTTCTACCACACACACTATGAATTTCAGATCACTCAGTGTGTGTAAGAGATTAGCTCCAATTACTAGCATTTGGAGTTTTAGCTTGTCATTTATAGCATGCATTTGAAAACTCACTGGTGCTACCCACTTCTTTTCAGGAATGAGAACAACAGCCTCCGCCTCGCTTCTCATCGGGGGTACATCCAAATTGAAGGACACAATTTTAACCTAGCCTGCCACAGGACACTATATAAAACTTTAATTCTAAAGGACGTATTTCTACAGCTACACTGCTTGAATGAGTTTGGAACAAGAGTGAATCTCCCAATAGCTGTTTCATACTGTGTTTCATTTCTCAAACACTGCATGCCTATGCAGCCACTCCTGGCCACTCACCTCACTGCTCAAAACCAAACTGGCAGCGTGGGGACTAGATCAACTCTGATAAACTTTAATCACAGATTTAAGGGGTACACAACCTCCCTGTCCAGGAGGCAGGCCCAGTGAGGACAGCCCACCTGAAGCAGCTTCCCTGAAAAACGTACGCATTCTCTATTCCCCATGTTCATTTAAACTCCTAGGAGTTTAAAACAATTGGAACCCTCATTCTTTTACTTTTATCAAATTATTACCTAAAACAAACCTTGCTAAGTGACTCTGGTCTGTTATGCAGGCAACTGGGCTTTCCAGTCAACATATTATTGGAAAATGACATCTAATGAGGTGGTTTCACACCATTCCATTTTACATCCCTGCAGAACTAGCCTGGCTGTGTATTCCAAGCAGGTGTCTTTCTTGCAAGCTGAGGCACAGGTGCCTACCTCTTAACTTGTCAGAAGGAAGCCTGACCAGGTCAAACCCAGAGAGTTCTCTGAAATTTAAGGAGCTTCACCTCTGTAAAATACAAGATCATAGTAGCACTGCCCTAAAAACCACCATGCTTTGAATACTACAAGCAGTAGAGTAACTTCAAGTTCAGGAATATGCTTTTTTTCTCTTCACCTTAACCACAGTGTCACTTAAGAGTGGAACTAAGAGAAATGTGTGCTTTTACTTAGAGGAAGAGAATGAAGGCACTAGCTTGTTTACACTTTATTTCCCATTGTTTGGGATAGAATATTGTAGAGAATGATGCTTTTTGAAGATTTTATTTACAGCTGTGACAGCATATAGACTATAATTGCAAATATTTATAAAATACCTCCAAAATGTTGTATTTTGAAACAGTACTGTCAAGTTTTCATAAATACTGATATTTAAAGGTCTGCAGAAGAAACATGGAATTCTTTTTCATTGCTGTCTGGCTTCTGAGCTTTGGGGAAAAACTTCAGCTGTTGTTTTCAAGCTTTACTCTACTATCATAAGGGCCTGGAACTTTTTACTTAAACCTTTGTTTTTATAAACCTGAAATTCACATCTCGGCAAAGCCTCAAGACATCTCAGAGCTTACTGTAGAACCATTCTATTGTCCCTACACTCTGCTCCTGCTGTCAGAGCCTGATAGTAAACTAAGAATCTGGAAATAAAATTTATAATACTCAGTGTTGTTGTGAAAAAATTTACAAGAAGAAACCTGGGTAACAAAAGTGTTTGAAAATAGCTTTGTTTGGCATGATTTGAAACATTGTGTGGCTTGGGGAAAAAAAAAAAAAACAACCAACCAAACAACAAAACAACCAAAAAAAACCAAACCAAAACACCACCAAACCCCACCACATTTAGCATTTTAGCTTTAGCAAAAGCAACTAACTTAGTAAGGTGGAGAAACCACGTTCTGAAAAAGATAGATGGGGAGAATTCTGGTAAGAATTACAAATATTTTGGTGCTGAACAATATCAAGAGGACCCAAAGTATACGCACTGTCAACTTATTGCTACTGGCTTTCATCCTCTGCTCCTAGTGATGTTTTTTGTAGCTCTCAAAACTAGGCTCTAGCTCAGGGCAAAAACCTAAAGCCACCTGACTCAAAAGCTGAAGTCTCTAGAGATCTGCTCAGGGGGCCTCTGTGCTGCCATGGAAACTGCTGCACCTCCACAGGCAAAGGATATTGGTTGGTTTTTAGGCTGTTGTGGCTGCTGTCTGATACACCATCAAAACCATCACTGACAGCCGTCCCCACTAAGTTGGGACCAAATGTCTGCCCATAATTTTAAGTCCCTGCCATCTGCATCTACAAAAAGAAGGGGGAAGCACCAGAGGGAGAATAAGGCAAAGATAGAGGGAGGGGAATTTTAGCACATTTATTAGGATGACCACACCACAGTCCACAAAATGAAAGCCAAGTGACAGGTTACCTCAGATGATTAAACAAACAAAAAAATGAAACAAGAAAGCCAGCAGTAGTCTGAGGAAACAGGCCAAGAAGTGGGTGGACTAGAAGTGAAGCAACCTGCTCAGGTGTAGGCAGGGTGCCCCAGAATAGAGCTGGAGCATGTGGGTGTGAGGAAGATTGCACTGCGGCTGCCTGCTCGCTGCTCCAGGCATCCAGACAACAGGGATTTCTTGGCCAGTGGATATTTAGCAGATGTTCTGGAACTGTTTTCAAAAGGGGAGCAAGGTATTTTATCAAAACTTGTGTTTGACTTTGTATTTTTAAACACAGTTGTCAGATGAATGCTGTTAATTTGTCTTTCTTCCTTTTCTGTCCATCCCTGCTGCACTCAAGGCCAGCCTTTCTCTAGGGAATACATGATGAGCTTCTCTTCAAGGTACCACTTGAAAGTCATGTCAACAGCAAGGGCACATCACCAGAATCCTATGTACTGAAGATACTGTGTGACAATATGGAATAAGCTTCAGATACATATTTTAGTGTCACAGTTCTATTTATACACAACAAAAATTACTTGCACCTTAATGGTCATCACATTATGTATGTTACTAGTAAACTTTTTTAATGTAAAAATCATTACAAGTTTGCATTAGCACAGAAATTGACTCTATGCACCTCTAATTTACTTTATTATTCATATCTGATCTATGTTAAACATCTTCGCCTCTTAAAGAGAGGGAATTATCCCAGAATAGACAAAATCACGTCTGAAGTAGCTGGGATTTTTTTCTTGTATACAATACAAAGATCTGTTGTGGATTTTCCTATTAATAATTTTGGGAGACTTCAAATAGAACTTAATAATTTACTTAAACATGGGATCTTAAGCACTGTATTTTTATTAAAGAGTTATCAGAATACCTCTGTTTAAACCGTGTTAGGGAAGTCACATTTGGCTTCTTTCATAGATCTTATAAAAAAAACCCAAAAAAAACCCTAAGCAATATTGAGAAATTTGTTCCAACAATGAAGAGTAAAGTAGTAAATGAAAAGTAAACTCAAATTCAGTCATTTCAGTAACTCAAACCAGCTTTTATGTCCAGACTGATTTACAGAAAGTACAAGACAAAAGAGAATTTCCCGTTAAGCTTGTGTCTGATCTTCCCAAAGCAGTAAACATACCGAAGAGCCAGAAGCAGCAAAAAAGCCTATTGTATTTTTTCTTTGTAATTTGTCTGTCCCTACAGGGTACGATTTGGCTCATGAGGCAGACTGGGAATTTTGGCTAACCCCACTCCAGTGCACAGAATGCAATTGAAAGTTATTTCTCATTCCACATTATCCAATCTAAGGACACTGGAAGCTTAAATGAGAAGGAACTCTTGCTGTTCACTCTTGCTGTTCATGTACCAATTTAGGCTTCTGGAAAAGAAAAGTTGGCTCTAATGCTCAGAAACTGATTAGCACCCATCACCCACGTAAACTATTTAAAACAAACAGCTGTTTGAACAAAGAGTAAAGTGTTACTGCCTCTGACCATCAGGTTTTTACCTAAAGATGATACACCCTTACTTCGGCCATTTCAAAGCAAGCCTTTTTGAAGACCATACTGAATGATCACTGCTAATTCAGCTTTACTTAAAATCCATTTCATTACAAAGCCTGGGAAAAATCAACCAGCCACTACAGTAGAGGGAGCCCAATTACAGCCATCCAGTTGGGAGAACTCGTATCAAACCAATACACATCCACAGTCCCTGAAAGCATTCAAATAAAATTAAAAACTGCAGATGACAAATGCAATCACAAATTTGAAAGACAACACTTCTGTTCTCTGATAATGAGGTTCAGCAAGAAGACCGACATAAAAGCTGTATGAAGACCAATCATGCTTCCTGTAACCTCTATGTCATTCTTCGAAGACAGATTTACACAGAAAAAACCAGAGATTTATTTATTATGCAAGAACTAAAAATAATGCCAGACTAAACCACAGTAAATTCTTTCAAGCACCATTGGGATTCTTGCTATTTTCCTCAAAAGTCTCCCTTACTTTGTAAGTACTTCAGCAAGCTAGAAGACTGAAATATAAGAAGACTTGAGAATTTGCAAACTGGGTCTTTCCAATGTGTTAAAAAGAAAAAGAAAAAAAAAAAAGATATTAAAAGGAAAGCATCACCATTTTTAAAGCATTATGTTACATTCTCTCGGTGAGCCTAAGAGAATTTATTATTTGCAGTGCAACAGTGGCTGTACATGAATTCATCTTTCCCTAGATGAATGCTTCAGGTTGGCTCACTTCAGAACATGAAGGAGTGTTTCTGTCAAATTCTATCTTAGACAGGCATCCACATGTGCGCACAGATGAGGTAGTTCATGAGGTCATCCAGCTGCTCCTCACACTGAAGTGCATGTACATATGCTTTCGTACGCACAGAACACCTGCCTGCCCCTTTTTAGAGTACAGACAAAACACATCCCTTGGATTGTTACAAAAATCTCAGCCAAAACAATTTTAAGCTGACATACTTCAGAGGTGTTGGCATTTCACAGGCCTTTTTTCATTACTATTAGGCCACCTGATTAATGTTGGGACTTACAAATTACCTTTAAAGACAAGACAGCTGCAACACATATGGTGTCCAGGCCCAAGAGAAGTGGATGCTGTTGGTAGAAAAATATTTAACAACTGAGAATGTTATTTCTCTTTTTATCTATAGCTTGCAAAAGTGTTTTGAAGTTTTCTTATTAAGCATTCGGCTAGCTCAGCTCCATTTTTTCCACTGACTTTATACTATGTGATTTAATTGGGTAATTTAAACTGCACACTTTCAAAGGAAGCAGTTACACCCATCTCTTTAACCTGCACTCTCAAGGAGCTTTTACATTTTAGTAAACAAATTAAAAGCAGGGAAGTGTTATAATAATGTTACTAGAGAGCACAACTGTTCAGAAAAACATCAAGTAGTTAGTCTGCTTAAATTTTACACAATGAGAAAATTTGGGCTTTATCAAGACTTACTTTCACAATGCTGTATTTATTTGTTTATTTCCATTATTTGGGTACAATAAGGAGGAAGCAAAAGATCGACATAAGGATATGTTACAGCTATTGTGCTCTTTATTTGACAAGAGCTACTCGTGGTTTCCAGCACACCAGAGCAGGCTCTTGAGGTGAGCCCAGCACGGTATGTTTACAAGGAAAGTAATATTGTACCCTCCCTACACAAGATGTATATACAATACCCCTGGAAATAAAATCCCCTTTGAAATTGATTAGATTTCTTACCAAGAACTGGCATTTGTTGATATGTATTATTTATTGCTTCCATAAATAGCAGAGCTAGATCTTGTATTTAAAAACAGACATTTATTTCCCAAAGACTAGCCTGTCTCCTCTGTCCTGAGGTAAATTTCCGGACACAAATGAGCCAAAGGCAGCAGTGGCACAAAACCAAGATGTGCTGAGCATCTGGCACAATGTTCCTTAAAGAAGTGACCACATCTTCCAGTGTCACATCCCAAAAAGTAGTATTTCATGCACAGTAAGAAAATTATTTTAATTCTTTAACGTATTACTTCTTTATAATGTTTTCCATATGACTTCATGAACACTAAAAATACCATTCTTGAAAGACCTAATATAAATACTGTTTTTCTCTACTGCCTAAGTCCAATAAATTTATCATTTCACTTGTGGGCACTTGGCATGTAAGTCTGTCAGATGACAATAGCTATCTTTGCAGGTAGCTATTAATACATCATCTAAAGAAGCCTTGCAAGTCATGATCCCAAACTACTCTGATAGGATGCTGTCTTGGATGTACCAGCTAAGTATTGGTAAGAGGTGAAAGTAATTCCCAACCATAAGCTACCCAATTTCCTACATATCTACATTACTCAAGTCAGCTTTGTAACACCTGTAATTGTTAGGCTTTATACTTCTATTAATAAATGAAAAGCTCAATAGGAAAGAAGAAGACCTATTCAGGTGAGCTGCAGCAGCATTGCAAGTATGCCAATGGCAAAGTCCATTCCTATGATCTATAAACTGTCATTATGAATATATTCACTTAGTAGAAATAAACACACTTAACATCAAAGCTCTGAGCTATTTAAGGAAGCTATCAGAGCATGAACACATATTTTGGTTCAATGCTTCTTTTTATTAAAAATACTGGTATTTTAAACAAAGCTTTTAATATTTTTTGGAATGTGATCTGGTACATGTTCTTTGCTACTCACTGATTCTTGCGTTGTACTACGCCATATTTTTATTAAGCCTGATTTTCAGACTATTTCACTAAAATATTTTTCCTGTTTATTTGCAACACTGATAAAATGAATCAAGAAATAGATTTCTTTCTAGGAAAAAAAAATCCAACAAAAAAATACCCAGACCAGCCATCTAAACTATCATCTTCTCAAGGAAACTATGGCACAATGCTACTCAAAGTTACTTTTTACAGAAAGGAAACCAGCAGGTCTACTGATTATTTTTAATTATTATGAAATTAATGGGCATGGTCTTTCCTCCTAAACTTTCCATTGGTTTTGGACATCTCCCCTCTGACTCAGAATCTGCCCTTAAGGAGTACATTATCACAGAATGTTAGGGGTTGGAAGGGACCTCCAAAGATCATCAAGTCCAACCCCCCTGCCAGAGCCAGACAAAACTAGAGCAGATCCCTCAGAAATGCATCCAGACAGGTCTTGAAAGTCTCCAGAGAAGAAGACTCCACAACCTCTCTGGGGAGTCTATTCCAATGCTCTACAACTCTTACAGCAAAGAAGTTCTTCCTCATGTTGAGGTAGAACTTCTTGTACTCTAGTTCGGATCCCTTGCCCCTCATCCTATCACAACACATAGGTGAAAAGAGGTTGTACCTGCCTTCTTGATGCCCAGCCCTAATTTATTTATAGACATTAATTAGATCCCCTGTCAGTCTTCTCCTCTCCAGACTAAAAAGTCCCTGGTCTCTCAGCCTTTCCTTGTGAGGTGTTCCAGCCCCTTAATCATACTCATAGTCCTCCATTGGACTCTCTCAAGTAGATCTGTCCCTCTTGAACTAGGCAGCCCAGAACTGGATGCAATACTCCAGGTGAGGTCTCAATAGGGCAGAGTAGAGGGGGAGGAGAACCTCCCTGGATCTGCTGGACACATTCTTAATGCACCCCAGGATACCATTGGTCTTCTTGGCCACAAGGGCACATTTTTGTCCCATGGATAGCTTGCTGTCTATCAGGACTCCAAGGTCCTTTTCCACAGAGCAATTCTCTAGAGATTGCCTCCTAACCTGTACTGGTGCATTTTATTGTTCCTTCCCAGGTGCTGGGCTTTGCACTTGCTCTTGTTGAACCTCACTTGGCTCCTCTTTGCCCAGCTCTCCAGTCTGTCCAAATCTTGCTGAATGACCACACAGCCTTCAGGTGAATCATCCTTCTCTGCATCCTCTGTTATCAGGGCTCCCACCTCATTCAGCAAGGGGCCCACATTCTCCCTATTACTCCTTTTATTACTGATGTTCTCTTTTGTTCTCTTTTACTTCTTTTGCCAGTGTAAGTTTTAAGGTGGTTTTGGCCTTTCTTGTTGCCTTCCTAAAAACCCTGAAAATGTCCCCGTAGTTCTCCCAAGTGACAAGTCCCTTCTTCCACGAACTGTAAATTTCTTTATTATTATTGCGCTTCAGACTTCAAAATTAGAACAAACTAGAATAAACAAAAGACTTCAAAAACTAGAATAAAAGCAGAATTCTACTCAAGCCAGCACCTTATTTCTATTCAAGTCAACAGTATGATTCAGATGAGGACAGTGACACAAACTTGACCTCTGTTTTTACAAACTTTAAACAAAGATCTGTGTCTACTTAAAGAAATAAACATTAAAATGCCTAAAAGCAAGGAAGTCACCTTTGTAAGGTGACTGGCCCACACTATTTTCAAGTATTCCTGCCACACAGGCATGGTTAACTGTTAATGAGCATCCCATCTTGCACAATGGAAGATTTAATTTTGTTGCTTATGCTTCACATCATGTGAACTGCCAGAGCACATGTGCTTCAGGAGGCAAATCTGGCAAAACAGTGTATGGGGGCAACACGTTAACAGGCCCCAGAAACATTTCTCTAGCTCATTAAACATGCAGTGAGCTGGGCACCATTCTCCACTGCAATGAATTTAAATTTTTGAAAACATACTGATTTTTTTAGGATACCCTCCTATTCCTTTCACATGGGTAACACCTAGCTACATCTGAGCTGCTCTATTTTTTTTTTTCCTTATCCAAATAAACTTGTTTGGCTTTTATTTGTTTAAAACCACATTGTCAGAAGAATAACAGGCAGTGAGCTGAGAATGTATGCTTTAATAATGAAACACTAAGGCTTTTTTTTTAAACAAGCAGCAAGCATTAGGTAAAATCATCTCTCTGCCTTTTTATGTATATAATTGAGCATATTAACTATTAGATTTTCAAGAACATTGCTCAGTCAATGCCACCTAGCTACCATCTCTCTCAAAGGTATGTTAAAACAGCAGAATAAGAATAATATATTGTAATTTCTTAACATACATCAGGTTTTGGTATTTTGTGAAATACTTTGTAAGAACAGAATTACTGGCAAAGCATAAATATGTTCCTAAGTTCAAAGATCTTCTCATTTTTTTTGTCTTTCCCTCAAGCTTTAGGGCCTGTCAGAGAGTATCCAACATCCCATTTGTTTTCTGTAATTTATGCCATTTCTTTCTTTCCCTTCCCCCTTTTTTAAAATTCTCTCCTGCCTGGACAGTTAAAGCAGACAGATCTGTTTCTGAGCACTTTCTGACTGCAGACCGCTGCAGGGTTTCTGATATGAATTAAGAACTATATAAAAAAATAAACCCAGAAAACCAGTAATTTCCCTAGAAACTAATTTTACTGAGGCTTGTTGTGTACAGTATTTCATTAATGTTATGCTTGACAAACCTAGGGTTTGTAGCCAATTGCTAGTGCCTCACTAATGCAAGGAAGGATGAGTATTGAATGCTACCAGGCTAGTCATGGCTCACCACTTGGAAACACGTTTTCTTTTCCACTACAAAGCTCACATGCTTTCCAGCAGAATTCATGGAACTGGGACAATTCACTGGTATAGTCATGAATGCTCAGCTGCGTTATGTCTTTCCTGACTCAAAGCGTTTCCTGTGTTGGTCATGGTGTGGTGATCACCTGTGTGCAGGTTTTGTCACTTTCCCTGTAACCGATAACATTCCTGACTCAACTGTCCTAACACACACATTAGGAAGGGATTCAGGACTATAAAGTTTTTTATTTGTTCACTTTAGGAAAGTAGTAAGAATTTAAAATATTTCAAATAAAACTCATTTCAAAATAAATTTGGAGTTACTTGGTACTTCCAGTGATAAGATTTCCAAAGGCAGAGCTGAGCTGCTGTCATTGAAGACTGGCAGGTTTCCTAGAGTAAATCCTCTCAAAAGGCACAAACTCATGCTCTTTCAATTTGCTCATGAAGGTCTGTCTGGCCATTTTTAAGTGCAGAGAGAATAAAAGATGTTTTCCTTTTTATGAAACACAAAGATCTTAGAAACACAACTAGTAATGTAGAAGGCAGAGTTACGGAAGCTCACAAACATTAGCTATATATGACTAAAGGGAGCCGTTTTAAAATAATATTTTCACAGAATTAATGTCAGAACCGTTCATGTCATCATACACTTTATGAAAACAAGAGTATGCTCCAGCTTTCTTGTCCAGAGAACAGTCCAAACGCTATATAAATCAGATCAGTTAATGATGAACTTTACATTACCAGAGCTGCAATGGCATTCAGGATATAGTACGCAGCAGCTGGAAAGGGTGGCTAGACCACAGATTTGGCTCCAGATACCAATTACACCAAAAGCCTTCAGGAATTCCAATGTCCATTCTGAGGTAAGCAAGGCCCAATTTTTAAGAACATTTATGATTGTATGACAAGTTTCACCACCAAACGGATGTAACTGAGATCAGGAAGGATCTCAGTGCACATCACTTCTGCAAGTCACATTCCAGTGTCTCAAACTGGGTACCAGTAAAAGGAGAAAAACAGATATCATGTATGAAAAGCCTAGTCTAAATTAACTGACTGGCATGATGGTGGAATAGAAGTAGAGAAATCCCCACCTTTCAGAGCAGTGTTTAATGGTCTTCATTCACCCTCCTTTTGCCTTAATTCACTGATGAGGCTGGCTAAAACAAGAGGCCTGACCAGAAGCTACACAAGCCCTTTTGCTCTGTGAAGCCCACTGCCTCCTCTGAAGCAGTCTTCCCCAGACACTGCACAATGCAGTGGTTCTATGAAAAATGTCATTTGTGATGGTATAACTGAATCCTGGCTTGACAGGCACACAAAAGCAGAATGAATAACAACTGAATAAGTCTGGTCCGTGACCACCTGTGGAACCTGAACATACGTAAGTCCATGGGACCTGATGAGATTCATCCCAGAGTCCTGAAAGAATTGGCTGATGTAGTCACCAAACCACTTGCCATCATATTTGAAAAGTCTTGGCAGTCAGGTGAAGTCCCTGGGGACTGGAAGAAGGGACACATTACGCC
>JAAGNO010016127.1:79043-97758 GCA_033439905.1 Ceryle rudis
TGGTAGAGCAGTGGAATAGGCTACCCAGGGAGGTGGTTGAGGCCCCATCCCTGGAGATATGTAAGCTGAGGCTGGACTAGGCTCCGAATAGCCTGGTCTGGTTGAGGGTGTCCCTGCTCACCGCAGGGGGGCTGGACTAGATGACCTTCAGAGGTCCCCTCCAGCCCTAGCCATTCTATGATTCTACGAAGTCTTAAAGAATTTCACCATTTCTCCTAACCCTATAGCTTGCATCCCCAACACCAATACCCCCTTCTTTCCCTCAACACATAATTTAGAAATAACTTCTGTATGAGTGCTCTGCTACTCCACCTGTGCTATAGAAGACAGACTCTTCTTTGTCTCTTTACTACTTGCCACTCCTTTCAGGAGCAATGCTGCTTTTGGTGAAGGGAGATGGCTGTGCCAGAGCACCCTCTGTAGGAGAAGAGCCCAACTGTGTGAAATTCTCATCCTGTGAAGTCTTTCCAGTGACACAGGATTAGTATTTCATCCTTCATAACTCCACCAAGCAGGCGTGATCACCATTTCCTTCAACACATTACAGAAACACAAGCACAAAGTAAAAGTTTCATTTCTGACATCATACTGAATCATTCTGCTGTACTTGGAGAAATTAGTAGCTTAGTTTTCCGTGAGAATTTTCATCAGAAAGCACACAGTTGTCTGAAGTAACACTACTGTTAATACTGTGTAAATATAGGGATAGGTACATCCTACATTATGCAAAACCTGTGCTACAGCGTAGAAAATAAAATTACATAAAAAGCTGGATCTTTATGATGACACTTCTACACAGAATATATTCTCAGATATATGTAGGTTTCCCATTCAAAAGACCTGTATTTCAAAGCTCAGGATCAGTCAAGACGTACCTCCAACTCTTGAATACCAATGCTATCTTAATCACCAGAGCACACTTCCTCTTGGACATACACACCAAACCACACACTAATTTATTTAGGAGAAACAAAGAACTCCAGCAGACTGGAAATCCTGGTTCTCAAAAGTACACAGATGTCAAAATCCAGTCACCAAGGACTTCTGCTGGCAATTCATCCAACAGCAAGTACTTCCATCCTGTCTAACAATTAAACATATATAATGCCATAAACAATCCAGCAGACAGTTGTTGACTCAGTTTTTGTTGCAATGCAGGGAATTTAGCCACAGAGCTTTTAATTAAGATTATGTAAAACAGATGTCTAACCCCCTGCACTTCTATGAGATTTTCAGTGTACCCTGAGTAGCATCGGGAGAGCAACAGCACTGTATCGCATGTTAAGAAATCTTATGCTGAACTTGGCTCTCCTGTTCCTTGCTTACATGACACAAACACAGCATTTCAAGTACAAGAGCTATCAGAGTTACTATGAAGGTGCTTGCAAGTTAAAAAAAAAAAAGTATCTCTAATAAGAGAACTATTTTTTCCTCTTATAATATAAAGCAGCAAAAAGAATTTTTATTTAATTAAAACAGCACGTCCAGTTTGGCTTTAAGCTTAATACGGGAAGTTACAGTCTTGCCTACATATTTTTGGGTTTACTTAAACAATGGAAACAAAAGTTCATAATTCAAGTATTGACAGATCTTTTTCTACCATGGTTGAAATCATTCTGTTCTTTCATACTCCTTCAATTTTAAGGATAGAAACAACCTTTACTCCTTTATGCAGTTTTGCTTATTTATCCAAGTATTCTGGTACAGTATGTAGAAAAATACTACCACATGTCCTTGATTTTTTTTATCCCCCAAAACAGGTAAAAGTCTGCATTTCAGCTTTAAAATGATTATTTCCACTCCATTTTTATTTTAATTGCTGGGCATTTTTCATGACTTAGCTTTCCAAAATGGGAAGATAAAGGCCCCAAATTCCTAACTTGTGAAGGCCGTATTTCTTATTTCAGTGGTTAATGGCGCTTCGCCTTCAAGGTATGTTAAGAATCAGCTCAGTGAAGGTCTCTGAAAGCTAACCACCCACTTGAATAGTTTGCTATTCAGGATATTTACTTAGAAAAACTTTTAACCCAAGAGTCTGATCCATTACAAATATACCCAAACAACTGGTAACGCTATCTCAAAACAACTAACTCAAGGATTAAGTATATTAGTTTATGAAATCTGGATTTAGCTTCTTAGACAAAGAAATCAGTATGAACTTGAAGAGGCAACACCCTTTTTAATCCAGACACAAAGTAACCTGATTACAGTTGAGATTCAGAATAAATAAATATTAATATCTACTGCTTTGCCTTGCTCTTACAGCAGCAGTAAAATGATGACCAAAAAAAAAAAAGAAAAGAGTAAAAAAAGCCTGCCCAACTAATCACATTGTAACTGATGGCTGAGAAAAACTCAAGATTCCTCTCCATAGACTCATAGCTGAGTTACAGCACTGGGCCTATCCACTGCTCCCTCACTTGGTCTGGAGACAGAGAAAGATCAATTCAAATTGCCAAAGCGGATTCTCTCCAAACCCACAGCACCAATGTATCTGAAGGGTTGGATGGCATCCAAGAACTAGATAAAGTGATAACAGTTTCTTACCTTGCACAAAAAGCAAAAGATTGATTTTCTTAGGGAAAAAAATCATGCATTTTTCCTGGACATAAAATTGATACACCTCTGGTATGATCAGGGAATATCAACTAGGGAAAAAAAAGCCCTGAAGTAACAGGACACTTGGAAGATAAAACCTTTTTTTTTTTTTCCCTTAAACATGTACACAACCCTTACTTACAAGATTAATAAAAAAAATACAGTGGGGAAAAAATTAAAATGTAACAGGAAGAACCCTAAGGACAACAAATTCCCAGAACACAAAATTATGCATAAACAATTCAGGCCTTGATCTCTATGTATAGTTTTAATTGCACTTACTATGAGTACATGGGACAAAAATGGTTAGGTGGCTGCAGTGAGAACATAAACCATAAACAGTTCAAAGTTGCTAGGTTTAAATTGAATGGCCACACAATTCTGATAGAAAGCTGGCTGGACACCAGACCCAAACACAGACCTGGAAGTTAAGGGGAATGCAAAGAGCACTTAATTCAGTTGGGGGGGGGAGGGAAGAGTGATCTTTTGGTCCCCCCAGTTTTCCCTCCATCTCTGTTACTGTTACTCACAAATCAAGACTCCCCAGCCACATATGCACTCTTCTGCATGACCTGAGTACTGTAAACACAGCTCTATCTTACATTGCTTGCCATTAGTTCCACAAACAATTTCTTATAGCCAAAAATTGCAGGTCCTTGCCACTGCATTGATGATGCAGGTAGCACAATGTTTTCTCAGGAACTATTGGTACTTAGGACAGAAGAGAGGACTCCTCAGCAGCAGAGGAAAAACAGTAAGTTGTTCTAAGCAGAGTTAAACATGGCAAAGATAGAGCAAGAAGCAAGTGTGAACAATGATCATGTGCCTAAATATGCACAGTTAAAGACCGAAGAACATATTACCGCAGCATCCTACACCACATCAGCATTCACATCCTTCACCAATGGTCTTCACCGCTGCGCTCAAAACAACTGTAACCTGCATGAACTTTGGCAGAAAAGTCCACAAAGAATGAGGACATCTCCCAAAACCTCCTAGGTAGTTTGTAGATGGCAGGAATCAAGGATGCACAGTAAGGTCTCACATCAAGGGTTAAACCCAAGACAAAACATCTCCAGTGTGTGATGGAAGATCAAGTGCCAGGTGAAGGAGTCTTCACTTTCATTCATACTATCAAATGTGGAAGCAAAAGAAATAAAGAACTATGTACACTTTCAAATAATGACATAATCAGAAACACCCACGTGCTTCTACAAAAATCACTTTGTGGATTCCTCCAAAGTAACTTGCTCTTAGAACTGAGGATTTTTGTGTCAAGTGTGATAAAGTACACCTAAATCTGTTCTGTGATGTTACTATGTAGCGTTCTCACTGCGTTCTTGCCTGGTATGTTTTTAAAGTAAATTCCCTTTTAAAGAAAATTCCAAGTTCCAAGCAATTACTTATTATTTACTGTTCTTCAGGGCACTTCAGTGAATTCTGGAAGACTGTTTGCTAAGGAACGCAAAACACTTTCCTCATGGCAAAAATTCTTTCAGATAATAAAACTGTTGCATGACAGATGCTGGCTAGAGGATACAAATCATTCCAACTTATCAATTTTTTTAAAAAAAGCTAATAATGAAAACCAATTTCTTTATGTACATTTGCCACTTAATAAGTATTTGAGACAAATTTATGTTAAAATAATATACAGTCCATAGCTATTTTGATCAGCAGTATCCAGAGAATACAGTCCAAGTGCCTCGCACTCACCCCATAGGTTAGAAGTGCTCTCAGCACAGCAGCTGTTAACAAAATTGAAGAGGGTTGGTACCAATCAGCTACAGAGTAATTAAAGAAGTAGTAATGTCCTGTTCAGTCCATTGCCTAGGAACGGTGACTGTGTAAAGCCCTCTTCAACTGATAGTAAGATCTGTGAAATAACACAAAGTAAATGAAGCACAACTATTAATGCCGCTCCCAGGAATCACTAGTCAAAACACAGGACTTAAGCAAACCACCTAAAAATCCCAAAGTAAGCAATTTTGATTTTTATAGAAGTTCAAAAGTATCTTGATGTACACCAAGTGAAATTAAGGACCAAAAGAATTTTAGAACTGAAATCCTAAAATACTTCCTTTTCAAGATAATGTTTCTGCACAAGAGTTGCAATCCCAGAGCTTCAGTTGTAACTGCAAGTACAAAGTATTGCTAGAAACACCTTCTTTAGCTTAAAATTGCCATGATGAAGTTTCACATCCCTTCCCAGCCAGCTGTCACTCATGTGTGGTTCCAGTTACATGCCTGTAAGTTTGGTTCAGGGCACCTGTAACGCTCTGACTGGTACTTGGGGACTATTTTAAGCATTCACAGCCTTTAACTCTAAACTGTAAATCAGTCAAGGCAGCATCAGTTGGACAGCATTGCTGGTTCTCAAAAACACCCCACCAAGGTACTGTACACAGATACTCAGATTATATTAGTGTCATATGTTCCAGTTTGTTCTTTGCAATATGGATCCAACCTGACTTTCTGGTTAATGACCTACTTAGTGAAATTCTGATAGTTCTTCATTATAATATAAGATAATGGAAGATGCTGCTACTTAACATTACACTCCGAATTTAAAATTCAATGAATCTTTTTACTCAAAAGTTATACACCCTCCCTAACCTCTGCATATTTCAAATTCTCAAACCATTTTGGTTCTTCACTGATGTTTGGAATTTTTAATATCTTCAAATTTTTTAAGAAACAGGAAAATCTTGAAAATATTATATTAATGATAAGGTACTCCGAAAATTAATTAATTCTATTTTGCTCCAAATAAAGCACTGAAAGCTTTCAAGGATTCAGTAGTAAATGCTTTTAGTTAAGATGCAATTACAAAGCACATGAAACTTAGAAATATGTGAACTTTCATTCATTTATTCAGACATATAAAAATATGAACTCTGTTCCAAACAGGTAGGGGCATGCAAAAAACACAATATAATGTTTCTTTAAGAAAAAATTTACCTCCATTAGTACACCGCTAATACACTCAAATTATAACAAGACTCCTGCAAAATATTAAAGGCAGAATTACTGCTGTTTGAATGCTTTAATCTGACAGAATTAGAGTATGAATGCAAGAGAACTTCTTGGTGGAAATAATGTGTTTGAATATTTCAGGGTTAAGTTCATCTTAATTAAAACTTGTCTGAAAGACAGCTCAACTAGACAAAAAAGCTTTTGAACTGTGGAGTTTAAGGTAGGACATGCTGCAATAAGCAGAGGCAGCTGAGGGGGAGATGCAATACCTCAGGGATGCCAGACAGTGCTCCAGCCCAGCAGACAGGCCCTCCTGCCCCTGGAGAACCTCCACAGCCATTAACAGGAGGCAACTCCAGTTCTGGAAGCCAGCCAGGATCAGGATGGCAGAGACGACAAAGCATATTAGCAACAGTTTCAAGGCAAATTGCATTTACCTTTGTGAAAAACATAAAAAAGGTATGCAAGTTGTTGGACTAAATACTAAAGATATGTAGAAAAAACAGTGGGAAATGCTTTTGTAAGTGTCACTTCAGTACTGGGAACAAACAGGCTTAACTAGAAATTGTGTGGTTATGTTGGCATTAGACACAGAGCAGCAAAGGCAGCTTTGTACAGTACAATGCTTGGTGCTGAAGACCTGACTTCCACACAGTATTATACTCTTCAGACAGCCTCTTTCTCGCATGATTTCTTAAATTAGAGAAAAAAAACCCAAACAAAACAACAACAACAACAAAACCCCCTACAAAACGAACAGAGGAGAAACAGCAGAAGTAAAATATAATATCAGAAAAAACAACCCAAAACCACATTAAAATTGAATTCTTGAAATGCTTCTGTTCTGAAGTTAGGAGTATCAGTTAGGACCCAACTTATTATTATGAGGACCCAACTAAGAGAATTCCCTCTTAGCATTCATTTCTGCAGCCTTCATATTCTGGGAATTTAGAAATTCTTGCAAACAATTTTTACACAGCCAAGTATCAGCCTTTTTACTAAGCTCAGTACCTACAGTGCTCAAATAGCAAGAAACAGCTATCAACAACAAATATTAACAGGGATATTAAATTGCTGTTGAGCAATTAGAAAAATATTTCTGCCTGAGTCTTTCCAATTTCTGCTTCCACGTTGCTGAAATTTTTGTTTCCATTACAGCTGTGAACTAGCTTTACTAAAAAAAAGATTTAAATTTCATTTGGCAATCCCAAAACTCCTGTCCTATTTGAAAGACGTGTTCTTCAATATTAGCCACCAAAAGAAAACTGCTATTTAAATTCATCCCTTTTCTCATGGCATTGATTCCCTGCAGAGTAGATGAAAACCAGAATTCTACTAATGCAGTTGGTGAAAGAATTATCTAGAAGGTGAAAAAATAGCAACTTCTCCACGTGCAAGTAGATAGATATCTAGTGCAAAAATGCTGAACTACAAAGTCCATACCACATATAACCAAGGATTAATTTAAAATAAGTAAAAAAATATTTAAATGACAAGAGAACCAAATTATCTAAATACAAGCACCTTCATTTTTTTTCAAGCTGCTACACAGAGCCAAAATCACTGTACTAGTAACTAAGGAAGTGTAGCACATAGTCACCCCACTAAAGATTCAACCCCAGTACCAGCAGCATTTTGCTAGAGTTCAGCTTATTAAATATCTTCAGTCAAAGCTGCTTTCATTCCTGCAATGTAATCTCAAAAGAAGTTGTCACCTTTTAATTCTTACCAGTATCATGTCAAAGTTCATGGTATCATTGGAAGAGATTTAGGATTTTCTTGGCAGTTTCAGTCACTTCTGACCTATTTGCACCTTCTTGTCTGTAATAACTTTGTAAAAGCACTATCTAGAAAATAGTATCTTAGAAAGCTGACAGAAGTGCATTTGCACTACAGTTCCCAACACATTTATGGTTTATTTACTATCATTTATAGTAAATAGGATATTAGGACCCTCAGGGGTCTGTTCTGGGACCAGTGTTGTTTAGCATCTTCATTAATGATATTGACAATGGCATTGAGTGCACCCTCAGCAAGTCTGCAGATGATACCAAGCTGGGGGGTGCAGCTGATATGTCAGAAGGACATGATGCCACCCAGAGGAACCTGGATAGGCTGGAGAGGTGGGCCTAGATGAACCTTATGAGGTTCAACAAGGCTAAGT
Organism: Ceryle rudis; assembly: GCA_033439905.1. NCBI lineage: Eukaryota > Metazoa > Chordata > Aves > Coraciiformes > Cerylidae > Ceryle > Ceryle rudis. The sequence continues at coordinate 86,782 of JAAGNO010016127.1, forward strand.
GCAGGGTCCTGCACCTGGGCCGGGGTAACAAGCATTATCAGTACCAGCCAGGAGAGGACATACTGGAGAGCAGTCCTGTGGAAAGGGACTTGGGGGTGCTAATGGATGAAAAACTGGATATGAGCCACCAGTGTCCAGTCGCAGCCCAGAAAGCTAATCACATCCTGGGCTGCATCAAAAGAAGCATGGCCAGCAGATCAAGAGAGGTGATTCTGCCCCTCTACTCTGCCCTGGTGAGACCTTACCTGGAGTACTGCGTCCAGTTCTGGAGCCCCCAGCACAGGAAGGATGTAGGCATATTGGAGCGTGTCCAGAGGAGGGCCACCAAAGTGATCGGGGGAATGGAGCATCTCTTGCATGAAGACAGGCTGAGGGAGTTGGGGCTGTTCAGCCTGGAGAAGAGAAGGCTCAAGGAGACCTTATAGTGACATTCCAGTACCTGAAGGGGGCCTACCTGAAGGCCGGGGAAGGTCTGTTCAAAAGGGTTTGTAATGACAGGACAAGGAGCAATGGTTTTAGGGTAGGAAAGGATAGGTTTAGACTGGATACTAGAAAAAGGTTCTTTAATATGAGGGTGATAGACCACTGGAACGGGCTGCCCAGAGAGCTGGTGGAGGCACCATCCCTGGAGTCACTCAAGGTCAGGCTTGATGGGGCTTTGAGCAACCTGCCCTAGGTAGAGATGTCCCTACCTGTGTAGGGAGGTTGGACCAGATGACCTCTGGACGTCCCTTCCAGCCTAAAACAATCCATGATTCTATGATATCTCTTCGAGCCCCTGCCAAAAATCTCCTTGGGCCTATTCATTTCATACCCATGTTTAGATTATTGGATGCTTTCCAGAAACTAACAGTATCAGCCTAATGCTAATATTTGTGTGATGGCCCTTATCCACGCAGCCTGCCTTTAGAATTAGCGATGGAAACAACTTTTAACAGAACACACACTTTCAGCCAAAAACAGTTTACAGGCCTCCTAACAAATAGTGGCATTACCCAGCAGGAGCTGGAGCCACTGGAAATGTCATCCACACATAGGTTCTCACTCCAGGTATTTAGAGGCAGCACTTGCAGCCTGTCCACCCCCAGCCTTATGCACAGTATGAGAACACACTGGATGGAACACAAATGCTGCTATCTCATTTCTCCCTTGATCACAGAATTCTGGGATTGAATAGCCTTTGAAAAAGCCTTGAGGGAGAGGGGCACGAGCAAAGAAATCATTATTCACAGGGACAAAGCAACATGAAAATATAAGAAATTTTGTTTTGGAGTAATTTACATAGTTACATATTTGAGTAATCATCCATATTCACACAAAGAAGCCTTCAGGCCACACAGTATTTTATTACTTCGCATTTAGTATCGGCTAGTATTATTGATATTAAGGAGCAGTCAACAGCAGATACATAGTACCTAGAGGCATCCAATATAAAAATCATCTCACATGAGTTTCTCTATTTCTCACTATTATCCCTCAACTCTTACATTTTTCCTTCCTGTTGATTGTCTCAAATCCAAAAGCACTGATAATTACATTGAGTTCTGATAATTTATTGCCCTGAGTGACGGTTAATTGCCAAAATTAATTAATTTTAATGATTTCTTAGCTTGACATTGACTCAATATGTTAATAATTAAATAATTGTAGTTTCTAATGTTGTAGATATGACCAAAGTCTTGTTTTTGCTCAGAAAACTCACGATTTAAGTGACCCTCTGTGCAATGAGTCAGAAGTGAGTGATGACTTTGTTCCATTTTTCCAGATGCATTTACCATTTCCAGCACTTATCCCAAACAGCTGCTCACTGTGCCATTTCTGCAAGGGCACAGAACAGAAAGCTGTAAGCCTGCACACTGAACTCAAACTTGCCTGACGGTAACTATACTGTACATGTCAAGTCAACTGGAAAATAGTTTCTTGGCACCAGTTAAACCCCACAGAGTTCTAAAGGGAAAGCTAAAAAGAATTTGCTCAGTACTGAAGACCTTGCCAATCTCAAATAGATCCAGTTCTGCTCCTCAAACTGAGGATTTTCAGAACCTGAAAGCAAGCAGACCCTGCATCTTGTCATTTTTTTTCAGCTAGCAAGCCAACAAACTGAAAACAACTGGAGAAGTGCTCCATGCCTGCACCCAAGATAACTACTCCAGAAACATGCCGAAAACAAATGAAAATTACATATTTTGAGAACAAGCAGTTTAAGCTTTGTTTTCCTTAAGAATCTGACAGATCTAGGAAGTAAACTTCTTTATACTAACTCCATTCACCACATCTTGCACATTAGACATGTAATTTATAGTTCATCATGTTACTTTTAAAGTGTATTCCTACAAAAAGCAGTTAGTTTCATCTCCTCTTCACACACTAGTCCCAACACTCAAAAAGTCCTTCTCTAGCAGCAATACTCTGTACACATTTTTTTCTCTGGACATGGGCAGTTTAAAGACCACCCTAATTTAAATGTGGTAAGTCAAGATATATTGTATGCAGCTATAGGAAGAGAAACACAACACAAACCACAAATTAAATATACTTCCCTATATGCCAAGACAGAAAACTCCAGAATTCAAGGAAAGACTGCAGGAGATGAAAAAAGGAATACTGAATGGATGGAAAAAAGGGAACTCATCCAGAAGGAACGCATGAGATTCCCACTGTGGAGAATCTCTAATTATGAAGCAGTTGATGTATCATACCATATTTTAGTTCATGAGCTACGTGCACTGCACTATATTTTAGCTTTGTTGTAAGGCTGAGAATTTAGAGGGCACTCACCAGATCCAGATATAGCTCTGACTGAACATTTCTCAGAAAAAAAATTCAGAATTCAGTTGAACCAGCTATCAAATATGGATTCAGAATCCTTTTTTCATATTTGTCATCAGTATTACACTGGGTCTGATTAAAAAAGTAACAAAAACAAACAAAACCACCACCAAAAAAAATACCAGAAGCACACACAAATTTAAACATATCATCTGCCTTACTTGAACATAATTGTTTTCTTTCTTTCTTTTTACCATCCTTTTTTTCTTTAATAAGAGAACTAGACATCAGGACAACAAAATGTGCAATGAACCTGAACAGGTATGGCACAGAACAAGAAAAACCTGGAAACTATTCATAATACTCTTAGTATTTCCTTTTCACTAAAGATTAGTAATAATCCTACGTGTTAAGATTTATTAATCAAGTGCCAGAAAATCATGAGACCAGCTGAAATCTTAAGAGACCTCTATTATAAAATTCAGAGGTTTTGCTTGCCTTTGGGTTTTGGCATTATCTTAATAGTGCCAACTTTTTGTCTGCAATATGCAAGGCTGGAAACCTTTCTTTAAAACAGAACTTCAACTCTTATATAATAGTTTTGTACCAAGCATTGGGGCTTTAAGAACTACTAAATTAATGAAGTATTGTCATGAAAGCCTTTAGCTGGCAATGTAGTCAATCAAGATGTGATCACTAGTCACTAGACAATTAAGTATTATAAGTGGACCTGATAATTTAGAAGTACTGGATTCTCCTGCCCATCTTACTCTTTCCTCTTTGAGGTTGTTACAGAATCAGAACTAACATTTTCTTTTATGACAGCATTTAGAGTACTTCATCTTCTTCCTTCTTTGGTGAGCTCCATCTCATCACCCCCACCACTGCCAAAGCTAAAGAAAAGGTCGCTTTGCTTACTGTATCAACAACCCCATACCCTGGGCAGAGGGCAGGTTCACAGGGTCCTGTTTGAAATACTGTCTCCAATTATGATAATACACAGTTGATGTAAACATAGTATTTTTAAAAACAGTAATTTTTAAAATATAGTAATTATTTAAACATATATGCTTATTTTAAACAACAGTAAAAGGCTCATGCTATATTGCCATGGACTGCAATTTAAAAAATTATCATTTCCCTGTGAAGAGCGGGATAACTGTGTAACAACACAGAATATACCTTAGGCCTGCCTAGAGCAGGCTGGGGGGGAATGTGTAGCACAGCCCTTCCGTTTCGTTCTCCTCTATTCAGACAGGACCTTGAGATGAAATCCAAAAGCCACTGACATGTTACCCTGCTGATCCACCTGAAGAGCCAGGAAGCAGTTTGGGAGAAGAGTTACCAACCACAATGCTCTAAACAAGTGGCATCAACATTCAGTTCAGGCAAGCTCATGCCACCTCTTTGTGCTCATGTCACCACTGCCAACTTTCACTTGTGGATTTGCCTAATCTTGTGACCAGATGAACATGACGATTCTGGATTGTATTTTAGGAGGTGTAGATCTGAGAACTTATTTCTACCTAAAGACAGCTGCTTAAAATTAACACTTGCTACATACCAGGTATACTTATTGACATCAATGCATTATGGAAACTACTATAAATTCCCTGGCCTTTCCCACTTTGTCCTTTGAGTTTTTTCCAGCAACAGCAACAATAAGCAACTGCCTACCAGGGAAACCACCGCTTCAAACAAACACTTTGCTACACTGAAACACTGGCTCACATTAACCAGAGGGACTACCTTCCGTGCTCTGGCATTGCCGTTCCCTTCTTCACTGAAGAACACTGGGTTAGATAGCACGTCACATGGCAAAAAATAAGAAAATAGGCTGCGTCTGTCAAGTCCCCCATACCTCAAAGCACATGCTGTGATTCCAAAGAGGCAGTGAAGCAGAGCAAGGTCACTGTTTCCAGGAACAAGTTCCATGATGCACTCAGGGAGAAATGCACTGACCCTTGCACCAGTAGAATCCCACTAAAGACACCCAGATTCCATATTCATACAGAAGCTACCCATTCCAAGATCTGTCACAACCTTTGATAGTCTCATTAGCTGGAAAAACATTTAGAGCATTTCTGTTTTGTTTCCTAACCACAGAGTAATGCAAACCTCTTATGCCTTTCTACAGGGAGTCAAGTTCCCAGTGAAATGATTCCCTTGGGAAAAGACAAATTTCCATACAAGACTCCAACTGAAGCCATTAACTTCATTTTTTACCTCCATTTGGGAGGACAATTAAAAAAGCTCAGCCTGGAAGAAGAGAGCCAGCAGCACAGCACAGCTTCCTTAGGGGCACTGTTGTCAGGGTAGAGGCATCAGGCAGATCTCTAGTGGGAAAGATTGTTCAGCAGTCTCTGTACAGGTCATAGCACTATCGCACAGGCTCCAGCATCCCCTCCCACACAGCAGCCTGATTTTAACCCACTGGACAAGGCAAACACTGACACCTATCCCATCACCACACAGCTTCACCCCCAAGTCCCATACATGCTCATACTTGGGAATTTCCCTTTGTCTCTAGCAGGCGTACCTTGTTAACGTGCCTGACAACTAGAAAACTCCAGGTGATTTTTAGGTCTCTTACATTGCTCCCCACATAATAAAGGAAAATATTTAGCCTTTCTCAGAATGTGTGGGCCTCGATATTTAGCTTGTCAGCCTTCTACATGTTTCTGGTTGGGAATAACAGGAATATCTCTTAATACTAGCTAAAACAGTAAGTCAGACAGTAAGCTGAAGAGATTTTTGTTAGCCTAAACTGACTGAATAATTGCAACTAAACTCAGGGAGAACAGCAGCTTTCAGATGATGAGAATAACATACAGTTTTAATAAAAGACTAAAAGTCTGGTTTTTTCAAATGTTTCTCTATGGCCCTGCAAGTCTTGAGATCTGCTGTACATAGTCAAACAGCATGGCAGAGAAAAATCCTGCCTGCTGTTCTGGTCCTACACCAAACCCCTTTAAATGGATAATGAAGACAGCATCACGTTTCGTAAGATATTTCCTGAGTGCCTGCTGAGCTGACCTTGTTTACAAGTACTCACTAAAATTATTAATTGCTTGCATGTACTACTCCACACTGCTATGGCTCAGAATTCTCTGCCTATACTATCCATGTGGACATGGGCCAGAAAGAAAATCTCTATGTAATTATCCAATTATTATTAATGCTGGCATTTAACAAAAAGATACCAGCTGGCATACATAACAATCATTTCACTTGTATTGTGCAAGAACTACAAGACGCATTCATTTTCTTATTAATAGCTGTAAAATACAAAGTTGAACAAGATACTTTTTAACTACAGGATCAGAAGGGCAGAGAATAGAGTGGTGAAGGACTTGACTGGGAGTCAGGAAACAACTTGAACTCAGAGGCTGCAACAAACTTCCTGTGCGACTGAGCCAACCAGTTCATCTGTGTGCTACAGGTTCCCATTTGTAAATCAGTAGTTGCTCATTCTCTGGATTTACTACTTACTTTTACTATCTGTTCTTTGATAGCTGGTATCTCTTATAACATGTTAATAAAGCTGAGTGGGGTCCTGACTGACTACAGCCTGTATTTTTTCTTTTGTACTGTTTAACTTCAGGATAACAGATTAGAAAGCAGATTTCTAAACCTAACAGAAATTGACTGCTCCAGGTGGCCCAGAGAAATCTGCAGATACAGTAATGCAATGATGAACATGAAACAGCCCCAAATACAGATACTGGAAGCTAGAGAAAAGCATACTATGAAATTTAAAGCAAGGTGTTATTCTTCAGTGCTTTTACTGACTTTAGTTAAGCAATACATTGAACATCAATAGCTTAAAGGAAGAAACTCTGTTCTTACGATTAGCGTAGGACTGGATATCAGCAGTTCCACACCTCCCTCTCAACTCCATCACAAATTTTCTCTAGGAAACCATACTGATGCTGCTCTGTGTCCTCATTCCTCTATGTACAGCTTGGGAATAATCCACATGTAGCTGCTCAAGAGAGCTGCTTTCAATTTTAATTCATATTTGTGCTACGAATTAAAAAAGACAAATGTTTAACAAAATTTGCCTCAACCGTCCTTCCAAATATACCTAGTAAAAAATCACAGAATGGTAGGAGCTGGAAGGGACCTCTGGAGATCACTGAGTCCAACCCCCTTCAGTACCTTCCGAGCTATCAGTTTCAGCATCATTACAATAGTGAAAAGTAAATGTGAACTCTCTCTGGTGTTTGAAGTTGCTTTATATCGCTATTGATGCATTAATAACATCACTTATTGCAATAAGAGCATCAAACACCCCCTAGGCTGGGTAACAGCAGGTCCTGACAGCTGAATCTCGCACAAAACTCGTGTTGTATGAGCTGGACAAGACAGAAACCCATTAGAACCTGATCTTCAGGGGATCTCAGTAGATGTCTTAACATCCGCTGCACACTTCAATCTAAATCCAAGCAGAGATGTATCTCATTTCACTCATGCTAATATTCATCACTTTTTCCCCTAATTGAGAGGATATAGCTGTTGGAGGAAAGCTGAAAACACAACTAAATACAACTGCGTTAGCAGGGTTCATCTCTAGGACAGGCAGCATTCAATCAGCTTTGCTCTCCCTAGCAGGTCTCGCACAACACAGCACGGGGATTACTGCTGAGCCTTCGTGACAGCAGCAGGATAGCATAATACAGCAATTCACGCTCTAGCAAACAGATCTGGAAAAGCAGCCGAATGGACAGCAGGCCTTTTGCAAGGCATCACGGGAGCCCTGTTTGCCTGAACTTTGCCAAAGCTGACTACAGCCTAGCTATGACTTTTTTTTAACCATAAATAGGCATCACGTGGATGATGTCCATGATGAACAGCAGGGAAGACCAAACACACTTTCCTGTCCCTGAAGGCGAATAATACTGCTCAAGCAGTTTCCCAGCCAAGTAGGGTGCAGCACATGCAGAAGTAAATTGCAGCAGCACAAAAAATATTCTGCCTGAATATATACTCCACAGATAGGTTACAGGTGTGATTTACTGGAAAACAGACAGCCAACTTAAGGGTTTGAACAGATTTGTCTTTCAAAGCAACTGAATTTGTACCCTAACAAAGTGGGTTTTATTGGAATATGCTAACAGTTTTTCTAGAAGGCTGCTAGAGAGCCCAGGCTTTCAAAGGTCACAGCCTGAAGGTAGCTGTGCCATGCAGGCTCACTCAAGACCAATACCTCCAACACTCCTGGCTCTGCAGCAGCCTCTGCAGAGCTCCCTCAAGGCCAGAGTCCTCACAGCCCCCTGACTGAAAACATAGATCTTGGTTTCTAAACTTCAAAAGCAGTGCAGGTCAGGGAGAGCTCAGACTGGCAGCAGCCAGCTGCTCTTCTCCACCCCTCCTAGAATGCAGTCCCAAACCATCTTATTTTCCTAAATTTTTAAAAAATCTCTGCAAACACTGAGCTATCTAAATTTAAAGACTCTTTTAAACCTACACAGACTAACAGTAGGGTATAACTGTGCTCTCTGAGACGTTTCTAATACTGACCTTGAAATCTGTTTTCAAGGAATGCCTTATACAACACAATGAGCAGGACCAGAGGCTCACGATCTGCATTTGTACAGCATAACGGGATTTCAGGTGAGTTCCTATATGGTAGGCCAAACCTGCTCTGATCCTGAAATATGAGGACTGAAATCTCATTAAATGTTTCCTGGGACATTTGTGAGCTGGAACAGACTGGGTTTGTTGCTCCAGCTGGTTTGTTTTCTAGTAAATATTACAATTCTGTATGGATTATAGAGTCAAAAGAGGAAAGGAAAGCTATTTGTCCAGGACCCTCTCCCATCAGAATGGCTATAGGGAGTTCAAGGAATCTTTTTCCAAACATAGTATCAGCTGCCCATGTTAAAGTTTGCTTTTCTTTCATTAAGTTCTGAATACTTTCCAGACCAATTTTCTTTGTTCCTTTAGCAGCAGGAAACAAGCAGGAAGAGCCTGCAGCATCACAACACAGGAGCACAAGTCTGAACACCAGTGGAAAGCATTTAAGGTACACAAGCAGAGTATTCATTACTGATTAAAACAGCCAGCTGTTTCACCCCAACTATGGAAAACACATCACAAAGAATACCAGCTTTGGAAAGAAACCTTCCAGTCCAGTAACAGAGTGGCTATAGTAAATTAACTCAAGAGCAAAAGGATGTCAGAACAAACCCAGTTTCTTTTCTAAGTTTATTTAAGTGATTCTCAGTAAAGAGACTTCAATATCCCCTTCAGAGGGGCCACATAAAACATAAAGGCAAAGATACAAAAAGTAATGTTAAGTCTCCAGGATAGTTGGTAACATCCAGCATAGTTAAGGGGGGGTGGGGGGAATCTCAGGTCACCACATTAAGCAAATGAACACTATTTCCTTGGAGTGTAAGACAAAGGAGTGGAGGAAGGAACCAGGAAAAAAGAATGAAGTAAAACTGAGTTATATATTATATAATGAAGTCACCCAGCAATAAGTTTTTCTACTGCTGCAATGCACTAAGTGGCAGAGAAAAAAGCAGCATCAGAAGCAAGTTTGATCTTTTTTCTCCCATTGTCAAAGGGCACATCTGATGTATGTGGGTGTAAAACGTACTCCTCTTCTTTAAATATATGGTTAATAAAATGAACACCGTTTGCTCATGTATCAAATCAGTACTATAGTAATATGTGGAATAAAACACAGGTATCTCTCAGCAACATAAAAAGGCACTGGAGTTCTTCCCCCATAAAACTAGCTTCCTCTTTCTATCTGTGCAGCGTGGCATAAGTAATAAGCATTTAGCTTGAAGTCCTAGATTCACCCAGCTAGCTAAGTGCTTAAATCCTAGAGATGATGCTTTTCCAAGTCAGCATTTTCACCATCAGAATGCTGGTGAGATCAGTAGTAGCAACATTGATAGGTATGTGCATAATTACAGGAGTGAATTCAGAACTAAAGCAAATCCACCACTCAATGCACAGTTGACGGTTCCCTATCTGCCCTCTCCTCCTCCTGTATGCTGTCCATCTGGAGCACAAAATCTTAGCATTCCTATGGCAGAGCACCTGCATCTGGTACCATCCACATCATGGAATATATATGAAAAATATTCTCTCCGGATTTCTCACCAGAACCAAGGGCTACTACTAGCTTAATCCTGAGTCTCCTTGCCTAGTTCATAACACTTGCTCTGGAGACAGCAGCAGCATTCTTGTAGAGGTCTTTTCATCCTTGCATTATGTAACATTAATAATAGTTTAATGTTGTTTTCTCCTGTGGATTATAAATATAAATCTCTAGACTCAGAATAATACCCTTCATCCTTCTTAAGATAGAAAAGTGGACATAACAGGCTTGTTCCCTACTTACTGGGCTACTAGAAGGGAAACAACTGCCTTCAGCCATCAAGTGGGAAGATCAGAGAACAAAACAGACGTTACAGTGCATGTAGTACAACTCCTTTCTAGTCCATCCTGATTTTTAAACACTTAGCTTCACAAATTCAGTAATGACCTTTTAACACTGCTCTGCACATTTAATCTCCATTTTCAGACCAGTTAGCTGAATTCTTTTCCTTTTCAGTGAACTTCTATAGATCAGAATACCATCAAGTGTCCATCTTTTTCAAATTATAAGTTTGTACAATGTTTATACAGAACCTTTTCAGTGCACAGATGCGTTAATACTTATGCCTTGCTCTTTTCAGAAGTCAAAGATCCACTGTGATATCCAGCTACCGTGTAGGTATCGCTGTCTACTTCTTGCTTCATGATAATGTCAATTAATACCTACTTTGAGAGAAGCATCATTATCTACATGAAATCAAACCAAAACTTCTCATATCAGAGTTTATGTCATATTTTTGGCATGTCTTCCTGGACGAAACTGAAATAAGTCACAACCATCACAATCTTTGTGCCTAATCTGCTGAAATATTAGCTGTAAGGAATGCAGATAAACATTTTGAAATGTCCCAATTTATTTCAGGAGAAAAAAAAAACACACTTCAGAATTTGAGGTCAAAGAAAATGTCTTTGAATAAAAAAGGCAAAATAAAAAATTAAATTTCTGAAGTTGCTCTTTAAGAACCACATTAGTTGTTGTGGGGTTTTTTTGTCATTTTTTTTTGGTGGGTTTTGGTTTGTTTTTTTTTTGGGGGGGGGTGGTGGGGGGGGGGTTGGTTTTTTTTTTCCCCAGAACTTGTTTGAAGGATC
>JAAGNO010016128.1:0-35574 GCA_033439905.1 Ceryle rudis
CCTCTCCTTCAACCTACTGAAGGCGGACTGTTTAGTATTTCCCCCCTTCTACCTCCCCCCCCCGCCCCCCCCCAGCTCCAGAGCAATTATAACATAGCTGCTTTCTTTATTTCCCACCCCCACTTTTAAAGCTAGCAAGTTCTCAACAGCAAATGCAATAAACCAGTAAATTATAGCTAGAGTTTACTAAACAAATGCAACCTAGTTAAATTTAGAAAAATCTTCACTTTTGCTTACATTTGCAATTTTACTGCTGAACTACTGGTATTTCTTACTTATGCAACATTAAAATGTATAAGAAATCCTCTTGTGTGCTATATGCAGCAACTACTCTTGATTTATAATACCCAATTTAGAAAAAAAACCCACAACTAAACCTGATTTAAATCACAGATTACTCTGTAAAACACAAGCAAGGAACTATTCCAAATCCTAAATGTAATTTAAACATATTTATATTTTACAGTGATATATTTTCCCCCATTCCTTGTCTTACTACTGTAAACTTTCTGTAATTATATAAGCAATTTCCCTGAGGTCACAACATTGATCACAGTTATATATTGCTCAAGTATTACCAAACATAACTTGCAATAAAATATTGCTGGACATCACTACATAATTTCACACAAAGAACTGCAAAAGTGAAGTTCAGGAGTGCTGAATTTGGCAGTGGGGTGTTTTCAATAGATTATTCATTTCCTCCTCACTCCACCATTAACTGATTATTGTTGAAATATCACCAAAAACATTAAGTTCTCACATCAAGAAATGTATAAGAGACAGACTAATGGGGGATAGCATATGAAACAGTTTAAATGGGAAGCCAAAGCATGTGATCCCTTTAGATTATTTCTTTCCTTCATTGAAACATTATTATATCAGGCACCCCAGAAAGTGTCACAGTGGTACAATACACTGGAAGGGCTCACAGTAGAAAAACCCCACAGGAGTATAGCTCAATTTTTGGTGTTTCTGGTTGAGCAAGAGTTCTCACACACTTAATGAGAGGAGAGTTCACAGCTCTCAATGCACTATGCAAATAGATGTTATTTAGGAGCAGTTAGTGTTGGCAAGTTGCACAGCTGAGCTGACACACCAGTCACTGAGCACTAGTTAACAAATGCAAGGCTTCCCTTTGGGAAGTTGCTTATAAAAAAGGGAAATGAAGAACTGAAGATAAAGAGGATATTTTAGTTCACTGTGCAAAAGCGGTGGTAATGAAAGGCTGAAGAGCAGCCATTCACTACGTATATTATACAAACACAGCAAAGTGCAACTGTGAGCGTTTGCTTTGATACTGATCTCAAGTGGGTTTGAGAAGGTTTTGTTCATTACCTACACAAGGAGTTCTCAGAGAGCATTCAGAGTCATCCAAAGAGATTAGTAGCACAAAGTACCACAACTAACTTCGTAATTTCAAAATTATAAAACATGATCACCTCCCAGACCCGCCAGCAGTATCTGTCACCTTGCTGCAACCAAAGCTGCCTCACTTGCAGATAGATGAACAAAACTGAGGCTCACTCTACCCAACAACCTACCATGGAGACCGAACCAATTTCCCAATGGGCAGCATGGTGCTGCAGGCCCTGCTAAAGGTCAGTATGAGTTTTTAATCACTTTCTGGAGATCATGCCACTCGACTGATAAAAGACAACGTGACTGTTTCCAGCAGTGTCACACTGCAATGCAGCCTTGTGCAATGTTACATCTCTTAGTTCTGGGAAGCAAATGAGTTAGGCAGATTCCTCTTTCCCCAAAAGGATCACAGAAAACTGTACTCAGAAAAAAGAACAAAGATGACAAACATGCACGAGTTTCAAGCTAAGCAGCTTGGAACTCCCTTCTGTTAACTAACACAAATGCACAAATGACAAATTGCAAACACTGCTGGTAGCAAAACAGTCAGATCCAGCCTTTGCGTAACAAAGGAGAAAACCTCACAAATCTCCAGAGTATCTAAGAACACTTTTCTGTAAGGTTATCTATTCCAAAAACTTGGAGTACTAGCATACCACCTTACAGAACACAACTTCCATGTTACATGAAGATCCGAAGACTGTCTTTCGAGTCTGGATGGGTGAGTGCTAGACCTCTGAGCTTCATTAGCTAGCAAGGTCCTCCATGCTTCAGAAGAGTTCTTGCAGGGTAAGTACCAGCTCATTTCATCAAGCACTGCAGTCACTGATTTCAGGTGCTATGTTGATCTTGTCTGATATCCTCCAGTACCTAAATAGGCAGTACACCATCTTTAGAATAAAATAGTATTATTCCATTAACTGACATGCCATGAACAAGCACTGATCAGAAAATATTAATATCTGTCTCTCAAATTACAGGCTACAGAGTTTATGAGGGCAACAGGAGAATCTGCCAGTGAAGCACTGAAAATTTAATCAACATTTGAGAATTTTCAAATGCAGCTTCCTACTGAAGAATTTAAGATGACAAGATCTTTTCCTTCAGACTCTTGCTGAAAGATGCCGTTGACTCAACATGAAGCTACTGCACAGAAAATTGACAGATTTCTCCTACAACCATGTCTCAAAAAAGTCCCTAAGTTTGGGCAGACTTTAGTGGTCTGTAAATATGCAAGTCCCAGTTTCATAAACCCTCTAAGCTTTTCTTCCTCTCATTGTAAATCACATTCCCGATGTTTTACATTTCTATTATTGCCAGCAAAGATGACAATATAGGAATAGCCACAACAATGCAGCAACTTTTTTTTTGTCTCCCAACACAGAAGTGGACACATTTTAAAGACTGAATAGAAGTGCCTGCAGCCATGTAGCTTTCCAGCTCCAGATCTCTTTTTAGGTCAAGTATATTATATTTTTCAAGCCAGCCAACTGTCATGAGCATAGCATAATGCTTTTCAGATATTCTTCCATCATAAATTTAATATCTTAATTAAGTTCTTAAGTCTAACTGTTATTTACACTCATACACCACACATTTAAAAACAAAGAGGCCTTTTGAAAACTGAAACCAATAGAACAAAAAGAGCTCCCTATGTTAGAAGAACAGTGGACTAAAGCATCATAAAAAATAATTAAAAAAAATACACAAGATAACCCAAAACAATACAAATGTTTGACAAAATTATCCAGGAAAAAAGGAACTGGCTTTCTTCTTTTAAGAGGAAAAATTTGTATTATTCAACTTGCATCTTTTTTTTTTTTTCCTGTTCACTTTGTCCACAAATAGCAACTGATTAGAAGCAGGCAGTTAAACCAGGCCCAGAGCTCTTCAAAACAAAGAATTTTCTGATCATTTTTAGGAGGCCACACCAGAACCAAGGTCACACTTTCTGTCATGGTTTTCCTGCCTGAGACCAAAACTGTTGTGTGTGAAACCTTGTGCTTCCCTGAAACAATAGTCTCTTTTGCAAGGGTTCATTGCCTGAAGGATGGAAATTCAAAGAACTAAGACAGTTTATGGATCTACTTGCACCCCTAAATTGGGGAAAAGCCCAGAAGAGGTTCTGTTTCAGTAACCATCGAATGATTACTGCACAGAAATTCCAAAACTTTGCAAGTTACTTTGGAAAAAGAGCTTGAAATCTTAAATCTCAGATACTCTCGATATTTTACTAACTATCTTCTTTTTAAGAAGGCTGGGTTAAAAAAACATACAAAATTTTGCTAAAATCAGACAGCAAACTTCCCACAATAAAAATCACAGTATCATTATGTGACAAAAGGGGTTAACTTATCAAATCCCATTAAATTGTAAGCAAAGGCCTTTGCATTCAGCTTATACCCTTGCTTGCATTTGTCAAGGGACGATAACAGACGGCTTACAAACTCTTCTCATTACTAATTCATTTTTTCACATACCTGTTAATTATTAGCAGCACATAATTATTAACAAAAGCCATGCATCAAAGAGGTTATTTGGACATATTGTCACCTACATCTGATTTATGCCAGTAGGGAAAACTATAAATATACTTCCATGGGCACATAAGATCAGGGGGGACAGACAACGACTTGAGGGTGGGGAGTTGAGGAGAGAGCTGGGGAGGTGGGTTTTATGCAGTTTTTCTCTTTTTTTAAAGTTCAAGTTAAAATCATTTACCAGGCAAAGCATTGTCTAGATGTGCTTCCTCACCTAGTCTGGACCAACACCGTGAGAGTGTGGTTGGTAAAATATAGTGGAGAAGGAAGAAAAAAAAACAAACCCATAATTTAGTAAATCAAGATTCTTGATTCTTGTACCTATGAACAAAACAAACAAGAAAACCCACACAAAACATCACCAAAAAGAGCACAACAAAACAAAACAACAGAAGGAATTTCAATTCCAAAGTTCTGTATAAACTCCAGCACAGGTAGTTAAACACCCTCCATTATGTTTATGAAGCTTCAACTGACAATATTTTTCTGTCTCTCATTCTAACAGGCTGCTGCAGTGTTTTCCGCTTAACATTGCCTCAAATATAGCAAAGATGAATTCTGTAAAATTAATTTCTATAAAGAGAATAAGGAGGTTCGATCATACTGCTTAAGATCACTGTCATTTATAGAAGCACTACAGAAAGAGAAAAGGCATTTTTAAATGTAACTGATGGCTATTCATCTCAAAATACATCATCTTGTCAGCAACATAAGAAAATACATAAAAGGGAAAGCCACTGACAGAGGAAACATAACACAACATTTTGTCTCTATTCTTAGACTTCCACACTGTCTCCCTCCCAGATTCAAGGGCTAACAAACTTCTAAGCAAGGCTTTCAGAAAAGGAATTAAATTAAAATTATCAACCCCATGAAAACCAGGTGGTCAAAGCATTTAGTAGAGGTGAAGAAAATTCCCATTCTTTGGGGAGCAAGAAACTTTAAATCAGCAGTGGGTCAGGAGGGAATGAATGTGGTCTGACAGAACAGGACATATGATATCACCTTTCTGAAGCACCAAAGAACAGAGCTCCTTAAGAGGGAGACCAAGACATCCAGGTGAGTCGTACTCACCATCTGTCAATACTGACATGGGGATAAATTTTGTTCTCAATATTTCAAACACAATGTAGGAGACCGGTGGATCTTTTCTAAAATCTGCATTGATTAGGGTACTTGGAGAACTCACCATTGAAAAAGTGCTTTCCTGCTCGCCCTTTTAAATGGAGATTCAGTATTTTCATTTGAGTGACCACCGTGCACTACAGTGTTGATTAAACACCGCATCTGAAATCTGATTAACAGTTTTATTCTACTATTGTGTAAAATCAGATCACCACTTTTCTAAATCAAACTCAATTGGTAAGCAAGAATTATCTGAAAGCAAAGCACTTCCCATAGTGTTTTCCCAAAAACACAAAGAATTTCACTATTTCAATTCAAAATTTTAATATAAAACCCCCTACTTTTTATGTGCATCTTTTTACTATCCCTGTAAGGAAACACACACACACACACACACACACACACAAAAAAGATAGCTTTGTTGTCACAGTTATCATCACAGTTGTGCAAACAAAATCAGAATTCTCCGGAAATTTGATGCTAATAATAACATCCAGTTTTGTTTTTCTTTACAGTGCCTTTAACTTCCTCTCTACAGAATTTTTAAGCTCAGGTTTGGTGCTCTGTAAACATTTTCATACGGTGTTTGATCACATCAGAGCAAGTTTGTCACTGTCCACACGCAACACTGCGTGAAGGTAACTCAGAGAAGTGCTGTGCTTAGAAAATTAGAAGTATGACATTGTTTTGTCACTTCCTACTTTCCTTCCTTAGGGCTACTCATATTAATAAGCTGTAGCTCTCTACAGAAAAAGGTCATTAACCTCTGATTTTTCAAAAGCATTGTAAGAAATCAAACATTTCAGATACATAAGAAATACTCTTTTTTTGTGATTAAAACTGAAATCAGAGTATTAAGCTGGGCGAGCAAATTTTTTAAATTGGTTACTGCTAACATTAAGTTTTATTAGCAGACGAATTATTTCATTCATTTTTAGCCCAAATCCTTTCAGATTAGACAATTCTTAGTACAAACTAACACATAATATACAAATTCAAGAGCCCAGTGATTCAGCTGTAGGGAAAGTAATCAACATTAAGAGAGAAGATACTTTTTTTTTTTTTTAAAAAAAGCTAATCCAAGAGTTCACACAAACCAAATCTACCACCTCCACAGTCAGCTTCCTAATATTTCCTCATCTAACAAAGAATGTACACAATATTATCTGGTGCCAAAAGCTGAGTGCTTTCCTTTCCAGTCACTTGTAAAGCAGTTTCTCATTGTAAAAGGAACCAAAATCCAGCCTTATGTAGCATGACTACAGGACTCTTTTACCAGTCTCCAAAAGGGAAGAAGGAAAGTAAGATCTTAAACCAATTCTGATTTAACACTAAACAGAGATAGCAAAGAATGAATAGGGGATAATCTAATTGCATTTTGAAATAAGAAGGAGGATTCAAAGTAAAACATATCACAACAAAATTAGAAAAAACATATTAGAAAAAAACATATTAGAGAAAACATAACAACAATAAAAAGAAAACTGACCAAGCATCTCTTTTCCACAAAATAACCCTAGGTGTATTTAGGGGTTTTTTTTAAAGACGTGCCTGTTGAAGTGTGCATTCCAAAACTGGATTGTACATGGCTCTTTCAGTTCTCCTTTCACATGAAGGATGTGTGTTCCCCCATTAAAATCTAACGTACAAGGACAAAATAAGTTTAAGAATTTAAAACTTCTTTGTTCAAAATCCTTGCCAGTTTCTGTTCTTAGTGATTTATTTAAATAAAATGTTAAGTAGTAGGTGTTAATAAAATTACACATGTGATAAAATGACTATTCTTTTAAAATCTGATCTGTAATAAATTTTATAAATTCTGATTGCTAGTTATTCAAGCCATCAAAGCTTTGCCAACAATAGCCAGCAGAGGTCTATTACTGAAGTAGTATTAATATAGACATCATCACCAATTCAAAGCAGATAATAAAGGACTGACACATTTATTATCATTATTAATTAACAGTTTTCTGAGATGGAATTAAATCAATATGCTGCTCTGATATCATTTTAACTAGTTATGCAAATCAAACATTTAGAGCCCATGAAAGGATATAAATGCCATTCAAAATTCACTTCACACTTATTACTGTAATATCAGAACTTTCAGGCTTTGCTAGTAAAAAAAGGACTTAATGCTCATTTAATTACACTCAGACATAAAGCTTATGGAATGAAAGTTGAAATAGCTGATTAGTTAGGAAGTCACAGTAAGGCTATAACACTAGGGATAGACAATGAGATAATAATGTGAAAATGCAGAGCTTTTGCTCAGAGTTGTTCTGGCAGATCCTATTAAAAAGAACAATGACATGTGTAGGAGAAAATGTTTTAAAATTACAAAGTTGAAGAATTTTTCCTAAAGCTAGGAGAAAAAAGAAGCGATTAGTTGTCACTTACATAAATAGAAAAATGCTATGTTAAATCATCTAACATTTTTTCTAATTATGCGATTACAATATTTATTCTTTCAATGTGAAATTTTAACTATTTGTCTGCATAAACAACAACATTAAAGAACCTTCTTTGTTAGAATAAGGTTTTTATACACTTACAAGCAGAGAATTAGAAACAGCTAGTCTGGCAAAGGGATCCTGACTGATGCCATTGTAGATGACAGCCTGACAGACTGAAGAGCCTACAGTAAGGTCAGTGTTGAGACTGAACTGGGTAGCAACTGCAAGCCCTTGGCTAACCACACTGGCCAAATGAGATCAGGTTCTAGTCAGCCCCTCCAGCACCATAGAAAAAGAACATCTCCTAGAAGCCCTCACCACAAAGCAAACTGAAGGTGGCTGATAAAGAAGAAAGAAAATAGACCCAGGAGTCTTTTCATCTTGTGCATCTTTGATCTTGTGCATCAAGCACACGAGCATTATATATGGATGTTGTTCCACCAGTGTGAAGTATCATCCTTTACTTAATCCACGGGAGACTTTAACAGGGTTCCTGGCAGCTCAGGATCTCACAGGTTCTTATGCAAGCTGCAGTGCAGAAGACACCAAGAAAGCTTGGGTTTTGCTTGTTGGCTGTAAATATCCATCAAAGAATGACATTTTTCCAAATGATTACAGTAGCTTTACTTAGATTTTTCCCACAGCTGTTAAGCCACTCAGCTTTGCTAACTGCACACCTACTTGACTTTCACAACACTACACTGGGCTTGAAACTTAATATGGAACTTAGTAATGAGTGCAGAAGAGCACGAGAAGTGACAGACTGCTCGCTTAAAGCGGTGTCTAATTTTACAGTGTTCACAAAACACAAGCTTTGGCAACCTGCAAAGATTTCTCCATTCAGCATACTCCATACTCTAGGGACAATGCTCTGCCTAAATCTTAAAATAGGCAGTCACAGAATAGTTTTATTTAGGACTTAGAGGATGAGTTAATGTGTTTATGAGGCTAAAAGGCTGGATCAAAAAGACAACAAACCATTTCTACAGAATAAGATACTACAGATCTCATTGTTAAAAAATATTTATCATTCATTAAAACCCAACGCATACAAGCAAAAACATTAGAATTTTATGAAGAAGGTGTAAAAGCAACTAAGTAGATTCCTACCATTACACTTATTAACTCAATATCTAAGTAACTGAAAATAGTAGACTTGCTAAATCGTTCGATATCAATCAATAAAGTGACGGCAACCGTATTCTGTCAAAGGTAAGGGTATGATTGAATTCTGGTTTCCACATTCTTTCCTGATTCATCTTATGATTAGAAAGAAGCCTGGCTGGTAGCTAGGAGAAAATTTAGACCTATGAACTGAAGATAGATTAGTTAGAGCCCTTCACAGAGGAACCCATCATCTCACTGAGTTGGCCAGATCACTAACTTTCAGATCTACTTGGAAATAACGTCTCTTTTTTCACCGTCTGTGCTACAAAACCGGAATATACCATCCTGTGACAAATCGCTTTTTACACCTTGTCTCAAAAGAGGGCACTAAATAAATATCCAAATTGCATGTCTGGAGTGCACTCACAAGCCTAAATATGTGCTCACCAACCCTTTTTTCCCTGCTCAACAGTACTGCTGCAGGAGAAATCTGTCAAATACCAGTCAAACTGTCTGATATCCTGGGTGAGTTATCAGGTGAAGAGTGCACCACAGACAGCAGGAAGAGGGAGCAACCTAGCAGTGCCCCTTGGCGCACAAAAAGCAGGTTAGACAACACTAATTTTTTATATATGACTTGGTTTAGATGAGACCTTTGTACCAAGGCATTTCCTAAAGTAAAGGTGCTCTTACACCTGATAGAGCCCCCAAAAAGACAGGTATAAAAATTTGCTGGCTCTTTATTTCTGGTATGGAATGGGAAAAGCAACCTTTTCAAAACCCACACTTCATCATCACTTTGAAAACATAGCTATAATTATCTCAAAAGTCAAAATGATTACCAGCTGCTCAATTTGGAGGTGGTGAAAGGGTAAATGTTTGCACAATATAAAGAACTGGAACAGCTCAGTGAAGTCTTACGTACCTTTAAAAACGCCATCAATTCTATAACAGGGACAGTCAAGTGATAGCACCTTTGTGACAAATACTTTATGTCTATTGCCCTCAGGTCTCTAGTGCCACGTAGCAGATCAAGAGGAGGGAACGGTTTGTCACCAGAAAGGTTGATGCTATGTACTACCAGTGCTGGCTTGAGACCCAAGGCTCTAAAATATTAATTTTTTTTTTGGTAACTGGGATGGGGGAATATTGCTAAACAGAAGAGCTATCAACTAAGCCCTTCTCTGAATGCGGGAACAAAGCAAATTGACTATTTTGACCGCAGACCCACTCACCAAGTAAATTCCAAATTACTTTCATAAATTATAAAGCAGCACTGATACAACCATAGCTGGAGAGCCTGAAATGCAGAGGTTAAAGGGGTGGGGAAGGGGAGGCTAAGATTTCTAAACTCAGAAGAACACAATGACATTTGAAGACTGGCATGCTGTAAGAGTGAAGTTGTGCTGCTCCAGCCTCTTTACTGAATCTAAGATGGTATAGCATACATCAAGATACAATGCAGCAGAAGGAAAGGGTTTCAACCAAGCATCTACATGAAACTGGGCTGATGAAGGGAAACAAAATCTTGGGAAGT
The DNA here is from genome assembly GCA_033439905.1 of Ceryle rudis. Lineage (NCBI taxonomy): Eukaryota > Metazoa > Chordata > Aves > Coraciiformes > Cerylidae > Ceryle > Ceryle rudis. The sequence goes on from JAAGNO010016128.1 coordinate 10,128, forward strand.
GCAGGGAATATCTTTCTCAAAACTCTGTGCTCCATTTCAACATGGTATTTCCTTTAACAGTCAAGGAGTGAAGGAAAACACAGCAGGAATGGGCATTTGCAGCAGATTGCCAATACCCAGTGTAGGAATCTCACTGCAACTATTTACTTCTCCTGCCTTCATGCCAGAAAAGGGCAGAAATATTTTTCTCAGGGCTTACTTCCCTGCAAGACAACTTTCTCACAGCAAACTGGCATAGGAAATGTGGTATTTTCCACGCAAGCTGAAAACTTACGTTGTTAGTTCTGCAGGCTTTTATCTAGCAAGTTTCTATCGTTAAAACAAAACCAGTAAGTGGAAAAACCAGAAGCTGAATTTAGCACAGAAAGATGGCAGAGGGAGTACACGGAGTGCAGCAATCATACATAGAAAATACCACTACAGGTTGGGTTACTTATTCATAATGTCCCACTCAGTTCACAATCAAATAGGACTTAGCTGTATAAATACAAGCAGCTGAAGCAACTGCCACGGAAGAAGTAATAATCTTTCATTAAAAAAAAAAAATACCTCACACCTGTCCCCCCCCCAAAAAAAAAACCAAACCACAAACAAGCAAAAAAATAATTTAAAAAAAACACTACCCCCAAAAAAACCAAACCAAACCAGATAAACAAATAACAAAAAAACTTAACAACCAACCAACAAAAAAAATGCCACACAAAACAACAACAACAAAAACCCACACAAACAAAAAAAAACCCAAAACACCTCCAAAAAGACAGGGAAAGAAAAAAACCTCAATGGACCTCAAAGCTGTGCCTCAGAACTCTGAAGAATCCCATTGAGCCAGTTATCACTTCTGCATACACACAAGTGAAAGATTTTTTTTTTTTAGTACAAAAGCTTCTCTAACCTAGAAGGTCAAACTGAAACCCTGCTGAGGTCAAAAGGGACAATGAAATGCCAGATCTCTTCCTATCACTCAGGTTTTATTATAAGACTACTGCTCCTTGAGTAATTGTTCAGCTTATCTGGTAACTCTTAGCAAAAAAAAAAGAAACAAAACTGGAACAAATCAGAGTACGCTTTGGCCAGCACTAAAACATTGGCAGAGCTGAATACCAAATGTAGAAATTACTTCTCAATACTTCTGGAAGGTTACTTGCAAGCAAAGGAAGTTTCTAACATGAGCACAATGTTCAATGAGCACAAATGAAAAAAAATCTTCCACCTCCAAATGAAGACCACAAGTCTTCTCCTCCCTCCCTTCCCTTCAATCCAAACCCTTCAGGCAGAACCAAAAAGAGGGGAAAAAACCCCAAATGCAAAAAGTCAAAAAGTCAGCAAGCTACTAACCAAAAATAACCTGGGCATAACATTATGAAAAAGATCCTTTTAGATCACTTTTCTCTCACAGTAGTCATAACATACCAGATACCTTAACCCTCTAAGAAAGCAACTCCAAGTTTTCATCCATACTGTATCTTCCAGTTTAAAAACTGTGATACTTGCAAGCCGCTCAGAACAGCATAAAACAGTACCCACATTAGTTGTATTAGCTAAAACTTAAATAACACACTTTCAAATATTCAGATGCCATATTACAAGATGCTGTGATGATCAGTCTGTAAAACAGAGAACAGAATTCCTAAAAGAAGTTTCCTGAAAGCTCAGAGACATTATCCATCAGACAGAACCTCTCAAAGAGTTTAAGGTATTACTTTTGATAATCAAGTATTTGCCCAAGTGATTGTAAATAAGGCCATTGAGTTTAATGTTATTTTACTAACTTCATTAAATACCAATTGCTTAGCATGCTTGCTAACCTTAAAGACTAATGAAATCAAAGACTCTAGGGGAAATAAATAAATAAATAAATCACAACAGACTCACCCATACCGTCTTGAAATCTGAAAAATGGTCACAATTAACTTTCCAAACTCTCTGACAACAAAGCTCTGCTCCCCATATCAGACAAAGCGGTGATCTTTCAGGAAGTTGAGTAAAGAACCAGTAACGAGAACAGGATTAATCAAGTAAAGAGATGAAGAAATCATTCATTTGTAAAAGAAAGGCAGGAGGCAACAGAAACTAACCATACACGGATGTGGGGACCAGGATGACTTTGAGAAGAATCGAGCAAGTGGGAATGATGAGGAACTGTTAGATGCAGGAAGGTAGAGAGGTGAAGTGTAAAGGCAGAAAGAAAAGTTTTCTGCTTCTCTGTGTCTGTTAACATTAAACTCCATTCTAGATTCGTCAGAAGGGTTCCCAAGTTTCTGTCCATTATTAACACCTCCAAACTGACCTGTAGTACCTGCCTGCTTTTGCTCTTTTTCCTGCACCTACTCAATGTGAAGAATGACAAGTCATGCAAGCCATCGTTGCAGTCCCCCCAGTGATAGATCCATCACACAGACTCCAACCTGGTGATGCAATCTTTTATTACTTCCATGGGGAAGTTGTATTTACAGAGCTGCAACATTTCTTTACCTGTAGCTGTTTGGCTTACCAACCTACACAGTAGTCTGCAGCTTCAGAATGAGGATTATTTCCAAGCATGGTCAGCTGTCTCAGCAGTCATGTCTGGACTGCTTTCTGAGAGACACCTCAGCATCACTCAATGCTGCATATTACCTGCCCACTCAGGATGCAAACCTGGAAACCACAATATGGCTGAAAGCTACCTTAATGATAACACGGCGCTATTGTCATTAAGCATTGGGCACTCTGCGCAGCAGCTCTGCACTAGCTATCATTTGGAACATCCTTCCTCTAGACATTCTCCATTCTTCCTCAAATAAAACGCAACGCAAAACAACAATATTATTTAACTTACATTTCCTTTTGAGTAACTATTCTGACTATGTTACCTAAAATAATTCTCTTTATAGTACTGCAATCCAGAGAAATAATGTTAGTAGACATATTTATCAGTAATCATGAAACAGTAAATTTACCTGGACAACTGTTCCTTACATTATCAAGCAACTTAAGTGTTAATGTCATAAAGCCTCAGGGTTAATATGGATGCCAGCACCATCACCCTCATTTCACAGACAAGGAATGGAAGCTTAGGCTGGTTAAGTAACATGCCCAAGATGAAAAAGAAGGACCATGCAGGAAGACATGGCATCAGCCTCCCATTTCTTCTGCTGTCATCACAAGAGACCATTCTTACACAGAAGAAGCAGGGGGGTTTTTTTTATGTAATTCTAGGGAATAGTTACATGATTCCTTACATAAATTTTAATGGTACAGGCACTTTCTGGAGTCTATGACTCCAGCTAGATTATTATTAGTCCTGCTTTAGTAAGGAAGCAGCAATATGATTCTTCCCTGACAAGAAATACCAGCATAATTTATTGCATTATTACTCCTCTGAACTGAAAGCAATTAATTACCTCCAGCAGGATGCACAAGTGAAAATTCGTCAGAGAAATGTGATGAAAAATGTACCCACTGCTTTAAAATAATAGGTGCTTAATGGTTTTTTGTTTGCTAGCTAATCTAGAGCATCTTATAAATGACTAAGGATTGGTTATCAGTTGCAAAACCAGTTTTTCCTCACTTATATTATTCTATCATCCATAATCTTAAGAGGAGAGGAAGAAAACACTACCACATTCATAAGCAAAAAACTCTTTCTCTTTTTCCTGTTATAAAATTGTTGTTATGTTCGTATGCAAAATAAATCCATGCATACTGTATCATGTATGTTGATAGCCCTTTTGCTGGAAAAAGTTGGCAAAGTTATTCTGCACTTGCACAACAGAGAACATTCCCATGTGTACAATGGGAAGGAAACACAAAGTGTGGTTGAAAGACAATAAAAAGAAGATAATCTCACAAACACAAATCAGACCATATTTCAGAAGGCTAGTATACCTAAGTTATATGCCTCACAAACCTTCCTTCGGGTTCAAAGTAACAGGAAAATAACAAACTAAAGTGGTTTATGTTAATACATTGGGCATTTACATTAAAGATAGACACAGAGATACATTCATTACATTTATTTCAACTTTTCAGAATTATTCACATCTGTATGATTCAGTAATTGTTTTTTCTATAAAGTTATTGGAGTAATTTTGCTCTGTATATTCCCGATCAATTCCTCCTCTCAAGGGCACAGTTGAAAAGTGATATTTGAAAACGGTCCCTGATAGATTGCATGGTTAGTCAGCAGCAGAGACAAACAACCTAATCCAGCGCAAATTAGTTCGGCTGCCAGCAATAGTTTTATACAAAGATGTAAATTATGTTGTCAAAATCGGTCGCTTTCTAGCTTGCTGCTCAGCTAACAAGAAACCACTTTGGCTGATAAAGATGAACACTAAGCTTTTCTCGCTTACAAATTTGCAAATCTGCCACTTCAGCATTCTGTTAGCCACAAACAAAACAGGCCTATATTATTGCTTCCTTTTTTTCTGCACTGGTATTTCTCTCAGTTCTAGTTCTCTATGCAAAAATAGAAATAAAAATCGTAAATGGAATTTGAAAAGTAAAATGGTCTTGAAATTTTTGTTTTAAAAATGGCAATCAGGACAGCCACAATCATCTACTTGTAACATTTCCAGCAAAATCGTAAGATGTGATGCTCCAGTACAAATATCACTCCAGTCATACCAATAGTTTAGGAGATTTACTGCACAAATGTGGAAAATATAAATGTATAAACTCATGGAACTTCTGAATACAGCATAAATGTCCTGATAAAGGGAAAATACATCTATTTTAATGTAAGCTAAAGTGTCTTTGGAACTGCTCTGGTTGACAATGGTCCATCCGTATCTATTACTTTGCAAGTTGTTGTTAAGAGTAGAAAATATACATGCTATTATTACACCAATCTGCCCACTTTAAATGGAAAGCAGATAGATCTAACATTTGTATGAAAATAATAGAGTATTATAACTGTAATTATATCCAGTATAAGTCAAATAAATAAATTATAAATTACAATTACCCTTTAAAGTTGCTAGTCACACTATTTGCTATAAAATTAATTGCAGGTGCTCCTGAATGTTTTATTACAGCCCCAAAGTTGTATATTTCAAAGAACAGTACAGATGATTCCTGTTTATTTGTTAAATTAAAGCTTTGTTGGTAAAATTATAGCTTAATTAATATTATGGGTACTGTATAACAAAATAGTTTACCTTGTGCATAATTTATTTCCACATGCATATCTCAGTACAGACCCATTACAGCTCTAAGGCAGCTAAAATAAAATATTCCTCCTTTGCTGGCATTTTTCTAAATAGCAGTTCACTAAATCAATATTATTCACTTGGTATTTTTAAAAGCAGTGTATCTTAATAATTACATAGCATTAGAGTAGGCAATAATTTCACTTGCTAAGCATATTAAATTTAGCAAACCATCAGTCAAATAGTTTCTTCTTCAGAATTTGTAAGCATAGTGTGAGAGAGTTTGGAACCACGTTACTTTGGTATAAATGTCACATACGGTTTAAGTCTGTGTATGTGACTCCCTAAGCAAGCACAGTGCCATATATCTTTATTAGTTTCATTGGTCAGTGCAGTGACCAGTTGTTTATACTCATTACGCAAGACAAGGTGAACCATTTGGCGCAGACCACAATCACAGCTAAAAACATATGACTTTGCAGAAAATAAAAATTGTACAAAAGGATGCACACAGTGCTGGGTATACGTACTACCGGAATAACATTACTTAATTTATTTTAATGCTGTTTCAGGCTTTCAGTTTGTTGGATATGTGACGGCAAGTCTTTTTTGGCATGTTTTTTTCTTGTTTAATGTAATAATAATAATTTCACTACTGTTTATCACTAGACATTTCTGGGGGAAAACAAACAAACAAACAAATATATTGACTAAACCAATAAAATAATGATCCACAAACTAGATGGATTTTTTTTTTTTTTTCTTAAAGTACTACATATAAACAACTACCATTGGGTTTTTTCCCTTCACAGAACACACTTCCTTAGTCAGTGACTGGAATGCAATCAAATTGGTGATATATTAAAGAAAATTCATTAAAACAAATTACAGATTCAGCTATTTTTTTTTCCTTTCATTAGTTTGATTACTGTATTTTGTACCATCATGCATATGTATTTCTTTTAGCACAGAGAAAATAATTTGCCTCTAAGGGAAGAAAAGATTTGGTTCTTTTCCCCACATGCGTCTTTAGTGATATCTCAAGATAAGGCCAAATATATTCTAAATTGTTCTTCCTGAAATGAGATAGCATACCTGCACCCAGGTGTTAAGAAGGTGGAGGGCCAAGATCAGAATAAGGAATTAAGGATTTATAAACACAGTTTTCACTCTGAAAATCCCTGATAAACCAGCCCTGATATTTGAAGAATATATCTTCCATTCCAGCTGACTGATGTTCACTGATAGTCACAAGGATAGAAGCAAATCTGGTAATAGTCATGTTTTGGGGATTTTTCCTTCCTGATGTTGAAAACGAGAAGATTAACTGCAGGAATATCTAACAGTACAGAGTACATACTATTGTGTCTGGGGTAATCTACTTATGATACAAGAAGGAAAAGACAAGAGTCTGGGAGAAGACAATAGAAGGAAAAAACAGAGGAGGAAAATAAGCCATGTTCGGAGGGAAAAAGTAAGGGAGTAAGCTGGAGATGAAAATTTAAAAGTGCATGACTGCTCTCAAGAGTGAAGTTTGTGAGTAAAAACTATGCACTTCAGGGGATACAGCAACTCTAGAGACACTTGCCATACAGGCAGTGGATGAACATTTAGAAGGTATGTAAGAAAAGGGTTTCTTGTAGGCCCAAGGGCCTGTTTACAAAGGCCTGTAGTGAAAGAACAAGGGGCAATGGTTTTAAACTACAGAAGAGAAGATTTAGATTGGATGTAAGGAAGAAGTTCTTTACCATGAGGGTGGTAGAACACTGGAACAGGTTGCCCGTCTGGTAGTTGAGGCTCCATCCCTGGAGATATTCAAGAACAAGGCTCCGAGTAACCTGATCTAGTTGAATACGTCCCTGATCACTGCAGGGGGGTTGGACTAGCTGACCTTTAGAGGCCCCTTCCAGCCCAAACCATTCTATGATTTTATGATTCTATTGTAACACTTTCCCACAGAAGGGGCAATAGTTACCTACCAGAGAAAAGAAGCCTCCTCTTTCCACGCTATACTACCTCAGCATCCTACAAAACTGAAGGAAAATCTGAACACATCCAATAAAAACACTCAGCATGCTGAAAAGTTACCGCTTGCTCATTCTACAACACATTTTTGGGAAATACACACAAACTCTTATGTTGAGAGTGCAAATATTGATATATCAGGTCAATTCATTCACCAAACCTTCTTTCAGGTACTGACAGGTAGCTGAAATATACAACTTAGAATTAAGGCCTAAATACAGTGCCAAATGCTTCTGTCAAAATCCAATAGTGATACTGACTACAATCTCAGCTAAAACATGTATTTGTTTACTGGACAAATAAAAACAAAACAAAACAAACAAGAAAGAAAAAAAAAAAAAACAAAACAAAAAACACCACAAAAAACTAGCTAGCCCATCTAACCACAGAGAACGTCTTGGTAATGCCCATTTGTTGGCTTCAGACAAGCCAGACAAAGTGATCACACCCACAGACTAGTATTTTCAGTGGAAACCTCAATTTTGCAAAATTTCCACTAATAACATCTTAAGTAAAATAGTCAATCTTCTAGTTTCTGTTAAAAAGTAATTAGCATAAATTTCTTAGTAATTCAAAGGCTTGGAAATGACTGGTCCAAACCATTAGTGATAGGATAACTTAAAGCACAGTGGAAAAAGGTGGGTTTTTTTCCTGAAGAGGAGCGTTAATCATCATGTTAGCATAAGTAAGGCAACCACAGAATCCAAGTTTTTAAAACCAAGAGGCTCCCTAGAGGCTGTATTGTATTTGTATTTGTAAAGCTGTTAATATCTTACAGTAGGACTGTAAGATATTAACAGCTTTACAAATTTCAACCTACATGAAAAACAGCTCAAAATCTCACCTTTATCTTCTATGGCCACATGCAAATTGAGCAAAATAAATAAATTATTAGGGCTTCATTCAGTAATATATTTCTCCAGAAATATTAGCAAGTGGGGGGGGGAATATTAAGAAAACAAATCATTTATGTATAGCAGAAGTTTCCCAAGAAGCTGTAAGCCCAGTATGCTATAGAGCAGGTCTGTCAGAATCATACTCGCTCTAAAAATCTGAGGTCCTTGAAAATGATAAAGACAATTTTGCACAACAATAAAAACGGTTTTGCACCAAAGCTGGATTATGATAGCAAGAACTGTTTTCTTTCATAGAGCACAACTAGTTTGCTCTCCTATAGCTGGAGCTTCATCTTCACCTGCTGGTTAGAAGTGCTTGGTTTAAAGTTTCAAACACTGAAGTTCTGTAGAACAGCGATGAAATTCCCATTTCCTCAAGCTGCCTCTTAACTCCACAAGCATCAAAACACTTGGACTTTTATAATCATGAGGAAGAATGTGCCATTTGATTCAAATAGATAAGAGACTATACAATAAATAATATTGAATATTCTAAGCAATTAGTACCTTCTTCACTAGACACCCCTGCCGGTGATATCTTTAACTTTCAAGACATTACTGCATCATTATACAGGAGGAAATATAAATAGGAAGACCACTTGCTTTAGGATTGAAAGCTTTAACATTTTGTTCCTTTTAATCTGCGTAAGTGTAATCATAGCTCATACATCTATGTTCATATTGTAATGTTCTAAAAGCCAAAATTTTATAGCTTCCAAATATGCTATTTTTCTCTCTAATGAAATGTAATCAAGGTTGTATCTTTGAAGAGCACTTTTCCTTTGCTATTTCAACTAACTTGTCTAAATTTTCGAAGTATAAACTCTTGCTGAACCTGGGCTGGGAAGCAATGAATGTTTAAACTCTATTATCAGTAGTGCTGTTTGGGTATTTTACACAGCATATATTTGTGAAGCTTTTTTAAAACAACAAACTCAGTTATAATGTTTTGAAAGCAAACTTCTGACAGCTGCTTAAGTGACTACATTTTAATCTCTATAGCCAGTATGAAAGTTTTGTTGGTTTTTTTTTCCCCCACTTGCTTTTGTCTACATTAGCAGGGCACTGTTAAGGGACGATTTCCATTTCAACCTATGCCTAGTCAAGAAGCACTCAAGGACACAGCAGCTGCAGAACTATGCCAACTTTATACTAAAACTGTCTTTTTAACTGGGAGAGAAAGAACACCAAGGTTTTTAAAATACCTCTTTTCAAATGTATTGTAGATTGCTCTCCACGTCTTGCTGATGTTTCCCGATTATAAGGTGTCTAAGTCCAGCCATCAACAGCATTATTCAAAAAAAATCACCTTAAGAAAGGCAGAGTGCATACCAAAGCTACTAGTCAGTGAATATGTATTACAATTGTCTAACCTGTGTTTATGTCACTAGATAAGTGCTTACACACATGTACAAACAGCAAACTGAGATCTTCTTTCCTTCGAGAAAGGGGGAGAGAAAGGAAAAAAAAAAGAAAGAAGAAAAAAAAAATTCAGGCAGACAGGAGAAAGGAGTACTACAAAAGGTACCCTCCATACCCTGCCCCCCCACCTCCTGCCACTTTCCCTGGACTGTGGTATGAAAAAACAATGGCTTTTCTGAGGCACTGTGCAGACAAGGCAGCTCTGAAAAAAACTAATAGCCATGATTAATGACAATGGGCTAGAGGAGAGTTGGGACACAGCCGCCACATATATCATCCTTTCCCATCAGTCTCTGCTCCTCCCTGCCCCTCTTCCTCCTACCAGCAAGGCATTATAAAAATGTCTTATCTGCTTTCGACTTTTTTCTGAAATCACAGTACTGCTGAAAATGAAGGGGGGGGGAGAACAGAGAGAGAGGGAGAGAGACAGACAAAGAGGCAATAGGGTGAACAAGAAAATGGCATGTAAAATAACTATAAGATATTCCAGGGGAAAATGCACGGGCTGTAATCATTCAAGATTTCAGCAACTTGACTCTTCACATGCTGAAGCCACATTTTCAAGGTCTTATCTGCCATATGGTTCCCTGTTTAGATGATTTATTAGGTGTAGAAAGCACACTGATAAATTTTACTGCATTTCCCTGAATAGGCAACCTATGGTGTCAATAACAAAGCTCAGGCCGCTTTAATGAAAACTGTAAGCACCAAAGGGTAACCATTTATTTATGAGTCACTACAGTATTACTAGGACAAAATTTATCTTCCCTTCTCACGCACTCTGCAGAAACCAAATCTGGTCAAAGAAACAGCGATCACATCCATATGTCAGTGACTTACTAACATGTCTCCTGCACACTCAGGGCTTGTATCCAAATAAACAGTTTCTATTTAATGACTATTTTCTCCAACGTAAAAGGTGCTCTTAAGTTTTAAAACTTCTAAAGAAATGCATTGGTGACAACTTGCATATCTACAAGCCATTACACAGTGGTAATTTCCTATGTCCAAGACAAAAAGTAAAACCTATCAAAAATAAGAATAATTACTTCAGTAGTTTAAGCTTTAGCTGTATAGGAGTGGATCATCAAAAGCACTTTGAATAATCTTGAAAAAAAAGGAAGCTGAAAACAAATGACAGCTTATAGATGCAAAAAGCAGTGTTTAACTGTTCCATCAAAGATTTCAGAGGATTAATAAACTGACACTTTGGCCTTAGCTCAAAAAAAAGTAATTCTTGAAATTTCTCATTTGTATCTCTCTCTCTTTTTTTTTTTTTTTTAAAGGCTTTAGTTTCAAAGAACACACTGCTATTGTTTTGCTATATCACTCATTGAATGTTACTTGTCTTGATCCTGCAATCCCAAAGACTTAAGACACCAAAACAAAAATAGAAAGAATAAGAAACCTGGAGCTTTTTACTGCTTGTAATCACTATTTGAAAGGCAAACTGAAATTCATTGTTACACACCCTTTATGAAAAGGATCAATAATTCAGAACTAACCAAGACCAACAGGACTGTTTGTCTCTCTCACACTTAGAGGCCCCATCTTCTTTGCTTTTAAAAGCCAATCAGTGAACCAGCACCCCCATGCATCATAGAATGGTAGAGATGGGAAGGACCTCTGGGGATCATTTAGTCCAACCCCTCTGTAAAGCACATTCACCTAGAGCAGGTTGCACAGGAACACGTCCAGGAGGGTTTTGAAAGCCTCCAGAGAAGGGGACTCCACAATTTCTCTGGGCAGCCTCTTCCAGAGTTCCATCATCCTCAAAGTAAAGAAGCTTTCCTTTATGTTTAGGTGGAACTTCCTGTGTTACGGTTTGCGTCAATTGCTCCTTGTCGTGTCACTGGGCACCACTGATATTCCTGTGGTATGAATAGCAAGATTGGCATGAGCACAGGCTGTGAAGTTTCAGCTCCAATCACTGTGTCTTGTTTTTTTCTAAAGATATGCAAAAGCATCCTCAGTAATTGAATTATTTTAGATTTCAATACTACATTCAAACAACTATTTAAGTCTGAACAAAAAAAATGCCACGCTTTCAAAAGGCCAACAGTTGCCACTGCATGCCTGAAGAAGCCTTATGTTCACCTAGATACTTTACTGGTAGCCTCCAGATAGCAAACTACTGAAAACCTTGCCCTCAACATCCACCTTTAACTCAGACATATAACATGTTATCGGTACACACATGTCCCTTTTATTATAACTATAAAACTATAGTGTCAATGAATAGTTCTTGGCAGAAGTTCAACTGCAAACACAAGATTTTAGTCCTCAGAGGCACAGAGCACAATGCATTTAGGTTGCTGGGCAGTTAAAAGCCTGGCTTTCTACGTGAGTTTTTAACCTTTGACTAGTATTGCTCAAATATGGCTCTCCCCTTCCCAGTGCAGAGGGGACAGCCACTCCAGCCTGGCTCAGGTTCTCTTACTAAGCCTGACTCTGAAGTGACAGGACATTGTGTCATGACCAATGTGCAAAACACCAATAATGACACATTCTTTAACTAGCAAACAACATTTTCTGAATTAACGATCACCTTCTTTCTTTGTACTGAAAAATTTCCTAAGAAAAGAATGCCCAAATTACTACATATGTATTTTTTGCTCAATTTAACACCTGAGCAGAAGCCAAACTGCACTCTGAAATTCCTGATGGAAACCATAACATGTATCTGCTTACTACAGACAGAGCGTTCTCATTGCTCCCTCCCTTCTCCTTCACAGAAGACTGTTCTGAAAAGGAAATTATTTTAAATTTCATTTTTAATCAGGGGATGGAATAAAGAAGGAAGGACCTGATATATCTCAGTATTAAAATAATCCATCCCACACAGTCTTGTCACAGGTTCTTCTGCATTTTTCCCCCCAAAACACAGGGTTCAGCCCTACTGTTCATCTGATTAGTGGAAAACTGCTGGTAATCATATACCCATGTAAAAGTTTCAGAGGCTCAGAGTAAAGACTGATGTATCTTTTGTCATCACAATCCAGCTCCACAGCACAACTTTGAATTCAAGAGCTTTCATACACACTAGAAACCTGTCAGTCACCTTCATTCAAATGCTGCCCATTTGAAAGAACCTAACTGGAGTCTCCACACGTCTGTCTTCTCAGGGTAGTTCCCTAAAGATGATCCTGTTCCTTATCCCACACAGCACAAGGCTCCCACCAGTCACAGACTCTGTGCCTAGGGAGCAGATCTGCGAATGAAATAACCTTCTGTCAGTCTTTTCATAAGTCAGTTTTATGAGTAAGAAATAGACTCAACTTCTTTAGCCAATACTCATTTTTATTTGTCTGTCCTCTGCTAATAGCCTAGATTTTTCCTGAAAGTATAAAGAGGGAAAAATGCATGCCAGACTATTATATGTAAATGGGTGCCAAACCATCAGCTGCAACTGTCCACGCAAAACACCCCACCATTTGCTTTCTTCACTCCCTCCAAAAATAACTCTTCACTGAGCTGAATGCAGTGATCTCCAGGACAATGGAAGCTTTATAGTTAAGGGTGAAAAACATCTCTAATCCTATGTTTACACCAGACACTCTTCAGTGACAGGAACTGTATTTTCACTGTGTATCTACACACCAGACAGAGGACTCCAATCCTAGTCAGAAATTCCTCAATACTACCACATTACTTAGAGTACATTGTTTCTTAGAGTGCTCTGTTTCTTCACAGCATATATAGTCAAGAGTAGAAGGAAGAGATGGCAGTCTCTGAGATGGGAGCCACTCAGATGCCTGCACTTTAGTTTTTGATTAAATTTATTTTTCCCTACAATACCTGTCTGGATTAGAAACCTGCTCAGTTCCCATAAATTCCCATAAATATACCAGCAGCTGAACAGCACCCTTACACAGGAACACATGTACTTATGAACACTTTCAAAATATTCTGCCAAGAGATACACGAGCATACACATTTTCAGAGCAACTAAGCTCACTGTGACAACTGTATAACCCACCTTGTATGCTGTAAGTCCTATGAGCTTATCTGTGAACCTATTTTGTAAAATAAGGTGGAAGAGAGCACAATGCCAAGTCTGCAAGTAGTCCCTTCACCCACTGCTAGAGTACAGCTCACTTCAGCTCCACTTTAAATCAGAATTATGCTGAAACTGAATTATAGCTTTCTCCCCACACACACATTTATGCTATTCCCCACAGACTGTTTGGGTGTCAAATCTGCATAATCACTGTATATTATTTTTCAATAACCATAAAGCAGACAAATCACCATGCTGCCTGAGATCCATTAGCCAATAAGTGCACAAAGTTCTTCATATTTTTCATTCAGTGGTTATTTTCCCGCAGCTGAACTATAAATACAAAATACACTTTTCCTAACTGTTTATCGTTACTTAGAGCATGTAACACTCTCTCTTCTCTTCATTCTTAACCTAGCATAACATACTTGATTATAGGTATGACCAAAAGTATTACAGTCATGAAAAGAAGTCTACACAGTCCACATAAAGACTGAATTTAGCTCTGGTATTTGGGGCAAGTCCACTGCCCAATACACACAATCTATAGGGGAGACACTCCCTAGAGAAGAAGAAATTGCAGGGCAGAACAGAGATCAAGCTTTTCAAGAAGAGATGGAATGGACAAAATCATTTCTATTACACAGAAGTAACTGGTATCATATTCCTTAACCAGTACATGGCAACTATTGCATCATTTAAACTGTGGAAAAGAAAAAAAAGGACTCCAAAACTGAGGGGAAAAAAAAATGGAAAGAGAGCTGTCTTCATATACATTTTGAGGTTTTGACAGTTCAAGTTTTCGTCCTGTTCACTTAAAGTATCGTTCTTTTCATCACTAGCCATTTCAATTTAATTTCACTCACCTTCATATTTGGAATCTGAAATTATCGAACGTTAAGTCCAAATGCATTTGTGATACAAACATCTGGCCCGAAGTGTTTACACAGATCAAAACAGTTATTATAGAACTATATTCAAGCTATCTTACAGTCACATTTAAAATTGATAGCAACTCACAACAGACATTCAGTACTTCTTCAATGGTTATGAGAATTTTAATTAAGAATAGGAAAATAATATTTGTTCTTAAAATATCTTTATGTATAAACTTCAATTACATAAACTTGCTATTAAACCCTATAGCATATGGCTTTCTTTGTACAAAGCTAGACTGCTATGTAGTTGAAATGTAACTACCCATCATAAACACCTTCAGAATGTTTGAAATAACCTTTCGGACAACATTGTTCACACACTGACATCCTGGGTTGATTTATGAAAGATCAAAGGCTGCACTGGGTAAGTATTAAGAGGTACATGTTTTACAGAATGCATAACTTTCCTCATTCTCAATATTTCTTATGTGGGTTTTTTTACAACAAATTGTCTGGCTCTCAAGAACAGTCTCATAAAAAGAGTGAAAAACACTTCTATCCCAAGCCTTTGAAAGACTTTAAAAAAAAAAAAAAGTTGGAAACACTTTTAAAACTATAAATTTAAACACTTCTAGGATTCTAAGAGTAGTTCTAGTCTGAATTTATCTCACACATCCATTTATGCTAAATGATCAATGGCAGCATAGAAACAAACAGAAGATAATTATTTGACAGAGATTTTTTCCTTTGATTTTGAGCCTTTAGATAAACAGAGGATTCTACAGTAAATACATTTTCCAGATGGGGTTGGTTCTGTGGAAGACTAAAATCTTGGATGTTATACAGGCTGAGCTATAATGAACTCTATGAACTGAAATAGAGTCGCTTTTGTCATTATCAATTACTTTCCAAGTCTAACAATTTAAATTACAAAAAGAAAAGGCAGCTAGCCAGAACAAAGGTTGTCCACACTTAGTCTTAAAAACTAGTGGCAACTTTCATCACAACCATCATTCCATCATCACAGTGGTCTGCAGGCCAGAGAGAGGCCTTCAGAGAGCCTTCTGTTGTTGACCTGGAGCAACGCACTTCCCAGCACAAATAAGTCCACTGACAAGATTTTGCTTTGGGACTGGCAGAGCAGGAGAAGATAAAAGAAAAGGATCACAGCTCTTTCTCTTTTCATTCCACAAACAGCTGTGATCCTTACAAAATTTTTTTTTCTCTATAGACAGTAAAAATATAGCTTCTCTGAGCCTCCATGGATGCATCACAGTACCATGGGAGAGGGTACAGAGCCACTGCCAGTTCTGCTCTACTTGGAAAGAGCTCTGTTTCTTGCAAAATAGAGTGCAAGGCTAAAGAACCACATGTCTGTTTGGGATAGATTGCCTTAAACAGGAGCCAGGAAAAAAATACAGACAGATAAACCAGTATGTAGAAAGCCAAGTCACAAAAAGTTTCCTCCTCTCAAATGAGGTAGAACATATACCATATTGTGCTGCATCAGATCCCACAAAAACATTGCCTAACATTCACTTAATGGAAGTAGAAACTAAGTTTAACATAAAATATCCCAAAACTGAAGTGTATTAAGCAGCCATTGAAGAATTAGTGGACAAGATGCTACTGATGGGAATGGGGGCTGCAGTGTGACAGCATTTCAGAAGATTAATTTAAGTTACATGGGCTAGAATAATAAAGAAGCGAGAGAAGAACCTCACACAAAGAACTGTCTGTAATGCCTCAGAAAGAAGCTTATACATTAAATATTCTTGAAATCTTTATGTTTTAAATTAAGATCATATATCAAAAATTACCTGATTGCAAATGATATGGATTTCATACTGGAACTTCTGAATTCCAGGCATCAGAAAACATAATCATTAAAGCCTTAGTAGGTAAATCTTGTTACTCACAGGATTCCAAATTTTTCATGTATATATTTGCTAATTATTAATGATTACCCGACTTCTTGTAAACATGGATACTGTCTTTGGCTACTTCTTCCTCAGCCTTCCAGCTACACAGATAGGAAATACACCTTCTGCACTCCAGTCCCTTTATGCAAGTATGTTGGTTTTGAGCCTTGCTCTCTACACTTCTCACAAAGAATGAGTCAGGAGGAGAAACAGTCTCTTGCAATTGTGCACCCAGGGGCAGGGGGGAACAATTAAAACTTCAAAATCCAAAGTCATCATTCTAGATATCCACATTGTCCTGGAGGCAGCACCCTAACATATCATTCTGTCACAGAAGTAGAGCAACATACATCTTCAGGTTCCTAAAACACTGGGCAACAGAAAACATCCAATAACCAATAAGACAGAAGTTCAGGCATCTGGAAAGTAATAGGTATGCTGTAAGCCAGAACTATCAATGCCATCATCTTATTTTTATTGTAATTCTTTACATAAATACATGATAGAGAAATGGATTTCTATACAAGTCATATTATCTCCTCGTTTCAAGAAAGTGAAACTTTCTTGGATCACGAAGGTGGAGGATATATGCCAATGGGAAGACTTACTCATGGCAGTTTCAGTAACTGAAATAGCTGGTGCATATGTTACAGTATCTCTTTGTTAAAGGCAAGTTAGCAAGTCTGAAAAAAGGCTTTGCTATAAGCTCCTCCATGACTGATCTTTATGTTGCAGTTTTCCTGTTTGCTGTGCTATTTGCTGACCATTTCCTGCTCTTCACGGACAAAACCGCCCAGCATAGTATAAGCACTAAATATCAGGGCGATATAACAGACTTAACTGCATGTCATTGACACCTTACCTCACTCTGTATACTGGTAATTCACAGCAATACCGTGTCTAAACAAAACAAACCGAAAAAAAAACAACCAAACAAAAACCCCCAAACCAAAAACAAACAAACAAAAAACCCAAACAAACAAACAAAAACAAAAATACACAACCAACCAAACAAAAAAACCTAAGGGGGGGGACACCAAACAAAAAAGCCCAACAAACCAAAAAAACCCAACCACACAACCCACAATTCAAAGCAATTCCACTGCAAGGGAAATATGGATAGACCTGGGAAAAGCAAACATTTCTCACAGAAAAGGAACAGCTTCTATTCTACCTCTAGTGAAGTTCTAGGAGAAGAGAAAGTTAGACTCTGAATTACCAGACAACTGAACCTCAAAAGAAATCTCATCAGCTACCAGCTACAAATACTTTCCTTCAGTGTTATAAAAAAATGATGCACATACCTACAAAAATACAGACAAATCAATGTTTCAGTTAAAGGATGAGCACTCTGAAAAAAAAAGATCCTACTCCTTTTTTTGCCTCTCAGGGTATCACTTGCTATCGCAACTTTTTTATTTATATAAATTTATAAAAGCCTCACTTTTGGACACTGATAGATTAAGAAACTCTGATATCAGGTCAATATACTAGTGGACTGGCATTATGACAAAAGACATGTTTGCAAAAATACAACCAACAGAGTGATGAAAAGCCCACATATTCAGAAAAAAATTTCCAAAGGTGAAATCTTCAAATTTATCATTTCCTTTCTACTGTCTTTTCACAGTCACCTCATATCTGGACACTTCCTTCAATTAAGAAAAAAAGATAATTAGTAATTTTATTTTTAAAATCCATTTTGTATTGTATCAATAACTATTGTATTAATCTGTATTAATTGTATAAATACAGATATTGTTTTCCATGTGTTATAAAGCGATTTGCATGCACTGCTCAACTACTTGCCTTTTAGCTGCACCCACAGTGGAAACAATTTAGGAGATTTCTTATGTTATTTAATTTATAATTTAAAAGAACAGGTGACTTTTCCACACCTTAGCTAAACACAGTAATGCAGGGGGTGATGGACACGACACGGACACAAGTGGAAGGGACACAAACCTTCTGCACAGAGTCTGATCTCACAATGTCCTACAGTATTATCAAATTTCTCAAAGTATGAAAAACAGTTCCAAGTCACCCGAAAACAGCTGTAAGGATTCAAAACTTTAATAGTGTCTTCATTATATTTACCCCCATTTGACAGGGTTTGTAATCAAAGCACATTGGCACATGTAACACCAGTTATACCTAAAACAGTCTAAACTGGTGATTTACTCAAAAATACTTCTTTTTGTCAAAAAGATCAGCCATATTTCCCTTTAATATTATCACTTACAGTAAGTAATACAGTCTCAGAACAAGTGAATGAAGTTATTTAATGACCACTATTAAATAGTGTACTAATACAAAAATTCAAATCCTTATGCAGAAATTGCACTTTTCAATTCTTTTACATAGTCATTACTAATAAAAAAAAAAAAAAACCAGAAAAATTAATGGCTGCAGAAATATGAATCTGCATTTTTGAGGATGTTTTGAAACATTAGTTACAATTAGCAAAACAGGTATTGTCCCCATGGCAGCCTTTCTTTACAAACCTTTGAGTGTTTGACAAGAAAAGGTCATGTTTTGTAAAATCCTGGAAAGGTCATTCAATAACAAATCACATGAATGAAATCACAAGAGTTCAAGGAGGTTAACAGAAACACCACAGGCATTAAAGCATGTTTTCAAGGTAAACAAGGTAAAAGAAAAACAGCCTGCCTCAGCTCTGGAAAGAGGAAATAGAAGTAGACTCTAATTTACTACACACTGTAATTTTAAGACATTTTCTCTGCACTTGGTGGTTTAACACTACGTATTATTTCTCACGTTCAACGCATTTAGGGAAGGATTAACAGATAACACAGCTAAAACATTTAAACATTCCTTCAAATAGTCTATATTGACCTTAGTAGATTTTTCCCCCTTAATCTTGTGACCAGACACTTAAAAAAAAAACCCCAAAACCTAACCTCCATCTCAACTAAATCTCAATCTTAGTTCTCAAAACTTCACTGCTTGAAACTCTGCCAGCCTTTCAGCTAAACACTTTGACCTGCTTGTGACCTCCTATTTCCAGGTCTATTTTCTTCTTTACCCAAAGAACACAACATTTTTCACAGGCAGGAATAACAAAGAGTTGTTTATATAGGGTAATTTAACTACAGGATCAGTGCACGGAGCAGTGTGATGTATTTGATCCACAGACCAAGAAAAAAAGCATTGCTCACCAGTGTTAGAGAAAAGCCTATTGAATAGTTTTCCTGGGGCAAGCCAGCAAATTGGGGTTCTTTTCATGTATAAGCATAGAAAAAAAACGAATTCAGGAATGATCCTGGGTCTCTGTCTCCACAGGGTGTTAAAGCCCTGCCCTGCTGCAGTTCTGAAGTCTTCAAGTTCCATTATCCCAGGGGAGAAAGGCAGTACTTATTTACATAAATTCAACATTATTCAATAGAATTTGCTACACAGGGGGAAATCTCTTCCAATACAAAGAATTTCGAATTACCAACATTGCTTAGTTTATCATCATTACACTTGTGTTTTCATTTATGACAGGGTATTTGCAAACTGTAAATTATTATGAACCTCTTTATGAGATTAATTTAACAGGATCAGACCTGTGGACCACCTAAAGTTTTCACATTGACTGGCAGCGGCAAGTCTCACAGGAGAGGAAAAAGTGCACTGTGGCAGAACAGTGCGACCTGTGTCCTGGGAAGATGCTATTTTAACCTTCAGTACAGAGTCAGCATTTAAGCTTAGATTTATCAGTTCAAGAAAGCCTGAAAGCATTAAAATTTCATACCAATATCATTAGACACTCCTCTGTGATGTGTGTCTCCCCCCTTTCAGGTCTACCTGATAATACCAATAGGTTTTGCATTGTAAATGCAGATACCAACAACACAAAGAGTTCAAATAATCCCTTTTTCTACCAAATAAACTTGATAGCAGAGCAGGCAAATCCAAGCAGCTTGGCACTCTCATCATTCAAGTTGAATAATCAAGCTGAATATTTCATACTAGGAGAAGATCACAGCTACCTTGGGTTCCACCTTCCTTTGAACAAACAGCAGATAGCATTAGCTACTCCCAGCATAAAGTAAAAAGGTTGACTTTTTAGAGACCTGTGGACAAAGGAAACCTGGCTGACCTCCAAGCATGGCATCAGGTGTTACAGAAAGACTGTGGCTAATAAATGCTACTTGGAGTTTCTGCTCAGTCAGTGGTATGCTAAACTGGTTTAGAGAAAGTGATCCAGCAGAAAACCAAACATACTAATAAACAAGTAGGATCTGTTTTCTGCTACATCATTCCCCTCAACTCGCTTATCACACCACAGCACTAACACTTCTGCAAGAGAGCAAACGGAACAGTGAGATCAAGGCAACCTGTGTACGCTTCAGACCATGGTGCTTTGGTCCTATCCTTCTAAACAGGGATGCTCCTCTACAAGCAGGCTCCTCTCTAATATCCTGCTTCAAACCTTTTTCAGGAATGGGGGCGGAAAGGATGCTACGAGAAACACAGAAACCTCATCAGCTGTTTGATGGTCAAGGTGTTGGTTTCACGTTTGGACCTCTGTGTGAGCCGAACAGCATGAACAGCCACCAGCAGACAGCATTACCAATACAGAAAAAATAAAAACCTTGAAAATTATTTCCAGGTGAAATCAAGGCTGTATTTATTCTTTTACAAGCAGCATGCACGCCTTCAAAGTAATTAAGGAGAAAAATACTAAATATTAAAAATAATCATAAGTATTCCAAAGACCCAACTAATTAGCATAAATTTTGTGCTGCATAAGTTTTTGCATCCACAAGTACATGGGCACAGTATGCATATAAATACACTTTATCAGGAAGAACTATAGCATTTTTTTCTGAGAGAACCATCAAAATTACATTAACTTACAGCTGGTTCTCAGTTGATGTTCACACAATGTAGTTTTTAATCTCATTTCAGAACTATTCATACACTGTCAGAATGTCTTTCATTCTTCACTATAGGACAACTCAAGACATTTGATTCATGCATTACCAAATTTTCCTGATTTCATATGTGACTGTTTCACACCCTGGGCCTTATGTCATTCTTTAGAAGCCTTTTAGGAGCTGTGCAGGAAGTATTCTCTGACATATGGTCCAGAGCTAAGATGTTAGTGTCATCATTATTTTGGCTTTCAGGGTTCATGCATTACGTTTTCCTACAGGCTTCAGCTTTGCGTTTTTATTTTGAAGAGCTCAAAAAGAACTAATCTAGAAATGTTGCTTGTCCATTAGTGCTATTGTTTCTTTAAAAAGCTATACCAGTTTGTACTATGACTGATCAAAATGACTATCAGAAACAAGACACCTCATTTTGTCTTTCTTGCCAACTATTTTAGCTTATTTGCCATGAGCACAGGGTATAATTAATATCACACAGGAGCCAGCATTGTCATTTTTCAAATCATTTCCCTGGAAATGTTCTACACCTCTTAATGGCCCTGCTAATGCTGTAGCTGTCATGTTTTGGACAGCTGCGCTTTTACAAGACAAACTCAGCTGCACCACGCGCCTCTCTGTAGACTTTTTAGCTCAACGGCTCAGAGGCCATGAATGCCAGCTGGTAATGGCTATATGGAAATCTTTGATTAATTTTTTTTACCCCTAGATGCTGACTGTTGCTCGAATGTCACCTTCCCCATTTCCATCCCCAGCCAGTATTTCCCCCCTCCCTGAACTGCTTGGTGGATGAAGAATCAACTGAATTTGCAAAAATCTTATGACTAATTATAGCCAATACAGCGTGTCCAGATGTGGAGAGAACACAAGCCTGGAGAGGGGCCAGGTCACACATATGAAATGACCATTCAAGAGATGTAGCTCATAATGATATTTACCAGGCTAGAATTAACATATACTGGTATTGGCACCCTGAAGAGTAAGGTGACATAAGAGGAGTTATGCTATGTAAGACTTGACCGTCACACCTCACAGTCAATGCAAGTGGGCACCGTTGATCAAATAAAAATACTTCACATGTAGGATCTGCACAGATACTATGAATTGAATGAGAAACCCGCTCAGATTTTATGCTGGTTTACTCTAGAAATGATTTGAAGCTGACAACATGAAGAAATTAATACTTCTCAGCAGTCATCTGGTGGGGTATGGTGGCTTAAATTTAATAATTGATCCTGCCTTCATAAACCAATATTGTCTTTTTACCGAGTCCAAAACCAAGACAATGTGATCAATAAACCAACCCAACATATTGTAATTTCTAAGACATGCAAGTAATCAAACATCCATTTTCTACTGCTTAAACACCTCTGCTACGCTACCATTTTAACACCACGTTCATTAATGATCCTCAGTCCTGAGAAAGAAGACCGAAATTCTTATTTTCACATCATGTTTGCAAGATACTACATAAAGTTGTGTTCATCAGTTCATCAGCAGCAGTTCTTCCAGTTGAAACCAGCCAGGCCAGGAAAGCGACACGAACAGGATGCTGCTAAACATGCACAACTCAAAAAACACACACTATATTCTCTTCTGCATGATTTGCTGCCATTTAAAAGACAATAAACAGCAACTTTAGATTGCTAACAACATGTCATTTAAGGTTTGCTGTTGCTCAACATCAAGAAAAATCAATGCCAGCTCTACAGGGGCAGAAAACCTAGAGAAGTGAGCTCCATTTCAGGTCTGTTTGAACTCATTTCCTTTCTCCATGGTTGCCCCCTTGTACACCCCCTCAGGCATCCCCTCACAGCAGGCATGACAGCTTGACACATTGACAGCTTGCACTGAATGACAACTGATTTGTACAAATTTCAAGCCTTATAAATCTACCTGTCACAACAACAACATAAAAGAGCTTGGACCCAGCAGGTAACTCAGAAAAAGCTTCCCCTGACAGCATTTTCTGAAAAGCAATGGCTTGCCTCCTGCCAAAAATTCCAACTATCATCCTTGTATAACTTTGAATAAAAATTCAGGTCCCATTTTCTTGCCAACAGGCTACCAATCGTCTTATTTAAAGATTAAAAAGAGTGAACAAGAAAAAAAAAAGCCATCTACAGAATTTCATTTTATACTGATATGAAAGTAGTACCACCTGCTATGGCAGGATTACCACACCATTTTTCTCAACAGTGCTCAGACAGAGTAAATGAGCAAGGCTTTTTACGGTATTTAAACAATATCCCAGATTGCAATGCTGTTATGCATCCATTACAGTGGAGCTGTTAGTCAATGCCACTCTTGCTGACAGAAGTTCAAGAGTTTTTTTGTTTTACTTTGGGAGGCTGTTTTATTTTTTTTCTTGCTGAGCTGTTAAAAAAGCAGAATTGCAATTTCAAAAACCAGTAAGGCTTTTCAAGCTACATTTTGCTGTCCAGCTCTGGTGGAAATCCACACAGACATTAGCTAAAATGCTAAGTGTTCAGTGTTTCCATAAACAGTATTATGCAAAAGAAAAGCACAGCATCTAATGCTAAACCTTACAAAGGAATATAAAGGGAATATAGTATTGTTGAGAAGGTCTTTCTGAAAAGAGTCTATACCAAAAGAGTCTTGAAACCCTGAAGGAAGACTCCATAAAGATGATGAAACTTATGTAATGTTTAAAATTAGGCACTTTTATTGTATTCTGAGAATTACCTCCAAGGCCACCTCCCAAATACCACAGGAGATGCTATAGGAAGTAACAAAAAAGTTCTCTTTAAACCTGGGGGGGGGGGAATCATATTAATTAAATTATACCTGTGATTAGAAACAGTAAAAAGTTATTTGTAGTGTTTTACTTAAAAATTACAGTCTTCAGCAGCTTAAAATCATGATTTAGAAAGATTTTAAAGTAAGAGCTTTCTACTAAGCTGCTAGGTAATAAAGCAATTAATAATACATGTATAATTCATATAAACAATGAATTCAGCCAATGACAACTCAAAGAAACTACTGTCTTTCCTTCTAACTCAGGTATTGCTAGAAGTTCTAACTGTCCAAGTCACTTTGAATACATATGGCAAACTAGTGGAAATTATAATAGCACAAGTTGAGTGCTATTTCACATTTGTAGCTATCACGTGCTCTCTCTACATTTGCTACATAACCTAAGATATTGAAAATTCAAGCTTTTCTATACTTTGATGACAAGTTCTGGTTTCATTTCTGCAATGATTTACTGCAGAATTATGCAAAATGTTCTAAAAAACCAAAAACTATAAAATAAATAAATCATACACACACAAGAATAAACAAAAAATAAACAAACAAACCCACAACCAAACAGAAAACAAAACAAAAACCAACAACAACACAGCAGCATATTCCTACGCTCTCTTACCATTCATCTGGACATTTAAGAGTTGCCTTCTGTTTGCTAAAGAGGAACGGGGAAAAAAAGAAAGCCAATACCATTTTGCAAATAAAAAGAAACATACAAACACATGTGAGTAATTCCTAGGAACTGGAAGGTGTTCAAATTAAAAATTAATATTCAACAAAAACTTTTCCAACAGGCAACTTCTCAAGAAAACCAACAACCTAGCTTCACTGATGTGAAGTTCCAGCCCGTGTTTCTGTTCCTGCAAACTGCCCTGATAGTGCAAAATGGTAAGAAAGTTTAAGCAGCCTGTTGAAGAATTCCCACTGAGGCAAAGGAACAAATACCTACATGAAAGAGAATTACCACAAATCAATGGATCTTCAAAACAGGTACCTTCAAACAAGTTAACCACATTGCTTCTTGAAAACACCAGCTTAGTGGTGGCACTACTACTGCTATTACTTATAGCATAGAATAATACAACTACTACATACTTACTGCTTATGGCACAGAATATAGGTCTCAAAACTCCTTGCACCATCCTGCTCCCCAAAATACCCAGCCTTATGAAGGAGGAAAAGACAAGTTAATTCCGTATCTCCTGTAGCGACCACCACCCCTCTGCAAGAGACCTATGGCAGTTACCTGAAGATAACCAACAGTTAATGAGATGCTATGCTATGGGTGGTAAGTATTCTGGCCCAACCAACTTGGCTGGATGTCTTGGAAATAAAGGATGTGCACTGTCCTTTGCTAGGCATGGGAATCTCCCCCCCCCCCCCCTCTTCATTTACTCCTGGCATTTTTAAAACCAGAACAACATTGCTTTTATAGCAGAATATGAAAAAAAGCAAGTAGGAAGTAGGGTGAGAAAACGTCTCATAAAATGACAACCACT
>JAAGNO010016128.1:51060-66706 GCA_033439905.1 Ceryle rudis
GGGCTTGTGCTCTGGGTTCCCCAAAAAATAAACGCCCACTTTTCCTTTAACCCACAAAAAAAAAAAAAAAAAAAAAAATCAGATTAAGGTTAAACAAAAAAGTAACACGTTTTAGTGTTATTTAAAATATTACATTATTACAGGCCCCAGTTTGCTACAAACTGAAGACGTGCACACTCTTTAGCAGATTACTCACAAGCATGGTCAGTGGCAGTGGTACCCATTTTTTATTTACTACACAAATACAGCAGACTAGAAATGAACATAAAAATGAACATAAGGTCCTGCAGGGCAAGCTATGTGTTCTGTAGATATAAAATCGTTGCTCATTACAAAAAAAAAAAAAAAAAATTCAGATGCAACAGCTACAATAGAGAAAAGTGTGTAAAGAATGGAAACATACATCAAAATACAATGAGTTCATATTTTCTAGGGAAGATCAACAGTGATACTGATGCTATGAGTCTCCGATTTTTCACTTAGTAGGTCTCAGAACTAAATTATTAACAGTGGACCACTCCACATCAGTCAAAAAGACTGAACTGGAGACCTTTTGCCTGAGGTTAGACTCTCAGACACTCCAATCAGCACATTTAAACTCTTAAATATGATGTTGCCTTCAGTATTTTTTCTATCTAGCTCCAAGAACAATTTATGAGCTTATGAGAGACAGATGCCCAGAGTAAAAAAAATTGACCTGTCTTTTTCACGGGACATGCAAACTTCAAGAACCTTGAACCTTTCTAATCTGTCAACAAAATACTTGTCTTCAGTTGCCAGATGGATACTTGTAAAGTAAGAAAAAAGCCACACACACAATATTGAGACTAACGGCTCAATAACATGACAAAATTCCAGCAGAATACATATACATGCATGTTCATGCAAGCGACAGAGAGCGCAAAGATGTAACCGAACACCATCAACACAACAATGAAATCTCTCTGCTAGACAGTTTACCTCGTTTGTTACAATAATAAAGTAGCACAGGTGGCATAAGCAATTTAAAAAAAAAAGTAGTGTTTGCTTCAAAGAAGATATCAGAGAGTATAATACCAAAGACTTCTGTCAAAGTCAATAACTTTGTGTAATGGTTGTTTACCTGCTAATCTAAATGTATTCCTTGTGAATGATATCTGTCATTAACGACATAGGTAGTCTCTAGTCTAACTCTGTCAGAACAGCTAGAAGTATGGGATGAAGATTATGTTAAAACTTTACTTTCCAAGTAGTAACAATGTTAAAAATACATTGGAATATTTCAAAAGAACACAGGCTACTTTTAATACAAACTGTATATATTGCTATATCCCAGCTCCAGTCAAAGGTCAGGAAAGCATGTTTATTTGACTGGCTTCTATATACTTAATCTGTCTTCCTGTGTACCCAAGAACTGCATACTGGAGTGTACACATCTACAACAGAAAAGTAATCCATCAGGCTTCAACATGGTCTAACCAAGGAGAAAGCAATCTCTGAAGCAGAGATGCAATATATACCCCAAGCAACAGAGCTCTCTATCTGCTCAAGGATTTGTCAGGAGTGAAGGGAAATGTATATACTTAAATTTCCACAACTGCAATGGAATTATCACTTCTTTTTTAATCCTTAGCACTAGACAGTTCACAAAATAATGACCAGTTACTCTTTTTCCCTCTCACATAGTTTCCTTGATAGAAGGTAACTTAAGAACATGCCAATGCCAAATATGTGCTTCATAGTGGTAAATTCCAAGGAAGAATATACCTTGGCCACTTGTAGTTATAACGCTCATTTAAGAAACAATATAGTTGAAGACAATCACACCAAGTTATACCTTTTTAGTATAACCAGCAGTATCTGAAGCCCAAATACTCATAGAAGTCTAGCAACATAAATACTTGGGTGTGATAAGGCTACCACAATGTAGCACATGAACATCATTATGCATTTTCTAGTTTAACATAAATTACATTCACATCCAAAGACAATTGCAAATTTTAAAATGTAGGCTTTGCAGGACAGGAAGGCCAAGAGGGTTCAAATTAACATGGTTTGTTGATTGTTGCCAAGTCAGATTTTAATTTTGTTTGAAAATTCTTTGCTCTAATAGAAAAAGGTGAAAAATATTTCTTTAAACTGGAGTGAGCTCCCCTCTGAATCACCAGCAATTTGGCGAGTCAGATGAGCTGGCACATGAGAGCACTTTATTAGTTCATGAAGACCAATAGCTTGTCTGTAAAAATTTGCAAAGGCCTAATGCACTCTGACAAATGACAAAGGTTATTAAAGGACAGCTTCTAGGAGTATAATTGCTTTGTGACTTTATCACTATTAACAGAAAGAACGAACATCGGTAGAGAGTTAACACCATGAAATGCAAATACAGGAATCCACCAAGATCTTGACTCAGCAAAGCACAAAAGCACATAAGGACATTAATTCCATTCTTGTATTACAAAACAATTAAGAACATGCTTAAGCACATGCTCTATGCCTGCCATTTAATTGGAGGGAAAAGCAGTCATCTTTTCAGGTGCCATGAGAGTCTACATGATAGTACAGACAGACTATGCTACTGCTATGCTGGTACATGTTTTCTATGGCTGATGAAAAGATTCTTACCAGCTTTGCTGTAGTCATTATATAAATTCTGTTGGATGAGTTATAGGATAACTGAAAGTTTGCAAGGACTCAAATCTTCACGGCTCCACCCACAACATGCAGGGTCTCCTCAAAGAATACCTGAGTTTTTTCTGCAAGCATCAAGTTCTCCATGTTTCTCAAAAATACTTACTAAAGCTGAGGTGTAAATAAATTTATACTACAAGAATTTAATTGCTTCAAAATAGGAGGAGAAACACCAGAGAGAAATCTGACAGGGTTAAAAGGGGATGGGGGAAAGGCTGAGGCCTAACACATATTAAATAAAAATCAACCAGTTGACTTGTCAAGAATTACAAAGTAAGATATATCATACCACTGTGCAAAGTGAGTAAAATGAGGGACAGGACTCCCAGTCACACAGCAGCACTTGATTTGTACAGAAACATAGTACTTAAGTCCTATACATTAACTCTTAGCTCCCTGCAAAGCACTGATTCCTGGCAAAATTAAGGCAAGAGAATCAATGCTTTGCACTGAAGAAGCTAAGAATTCACCATGATCCTGAAGGCCCTGCCTTGCTCATCAGCAACACTTCCACTTATCCATGAGGGTCTAGATTTTGCTTTGGTGGAGACTGATTGCACCCTCCTCTTCCTGTGTTTCTGCAGCGGCAAAACTCTTCTGACAAACTGATTGGAAGCACATTGCTTGATGCAACACAGAACTCGCAAATTGTTTTCTGAACAGGGTATGTCCCTCTGCGAAGTTTTTCCTCCTCCTCCACCTCAAAACAGCATCAGTTGGAAAGGCATATTCAGAAGGGTACATAACAGGAAAAAAAAAGTTTATAGACAATTATTTTATATCAAAGGCTCAATCTACAGTAAAGATGGTGAAAAAAAATTCACAAAACAAGAGACAGCTCAGTATGAATACAGACATCACAGTCTGCTTGAATTTGGTTGCTTCACTGGGGGCTTCTAGTGTTTGTTTTTAGGTTTGGGTTTGTTTTTTTTTAGCACAAGATGTGTTGTCTTAACAGCCACTTAAATCTGTACTAGTTTTCTTTTACTAAAAAAAGGATGCATGGGGCCCTCAGACACTAGGCAGAGTGCCACTGGATAATTAATACTGACTATGGAAGGATTGAGCAACATTTATTAAGCCCAAATTTGGACATCTCCACAATTGTTTCTGTGTATTTTGTATTTCCTTGGAATTAAGAGCTACTGCAAACTAAAAGAACTTAACATTTAACAGTTATAAATGTCCATTTCTGATCTAGCTTTAAAGGAAAAGGGTTTTACAAAGTTTCGGTCAAACTCCCCTCTCTGGAATCATTTGTACCCTCAGCAACCAATAGAGATCTCCCAGCTCCCCCATTATCTCAGCCCAGATACCGCTACTCAGTCTGTGCATTTTTTTCAAGTGACAGTCTAAGACTTACACTGTCATCGTCCCTTTCCTGCCACTCACATAACATATCTCAACTCCTTTTTAGCCTTACTGCCTAGCTTTTTTAGTAAAACTAGTGTAATATACCTAACTTTACCAGTTAGCTTTTTTTTTTAATCTATTCAATGTTGAAAAATTATCTGTGTTTTACTCTTCTACTTTCTTCTCTGTTGCTGATGACAACACCATCTGTACAAATATTGTGACTGGTCTCATTCACTGCATTTGATAAATAAAGGCCAGTTTAACAAAGTCAAAAAATCTACAACTTAAATACTGTTTAAAAACAACCAACTTCCATTAGTAGGCGAGGCTGCTACAATTCTTCAGCAAAGGAAGCATGCCTCCATATAAAGTTTGCAATGAAACGTTGTTGAAGGCAGTAAATAGTACCAATGCTGCTCAGTAGCGGCTTGGTAAGGCCTCCAGCCACATGGCACAGATTATTTTTGCATAACATCAACACACACGAAGCAGCTATGTTTAAGGATTGAAGATAATTTAACAACCTTCTGTAGCTAGCATCAAAAGTAAGACCCACGAAGATGGACAAAGTAGAAAAGGAAAAGCGGGGGTGGGGTGGTGGTGATAGAAGGGAGAAGAATCTGAACCAATACTCCTGCGAGAACGATTTGCTGTTTCTTTATTTCAACACACCATAAAAAAACAATCTTCCTCAAAACAGATTTGCTTGGGTAATACGTGATGTCACCATAAATCATATTTTCCTCTTCTGTCAGTGTCAGCAGTTTTCTTGGAATTCTTTAAAGGTGGGGGGAATAAAAATAAAAAAAAAAAAAGTCTATCTAGAAGAGACGAACTAGCTTCTTCCAGCTTTGGCAGAAAAGAACCTTTTTGTTCCCGAGACATTTGTCTTCACATAACCCACCACCACTCTCCTGTAAGAGTCATGCAATGAGAAAGCACCACAACACTTTAGCAAAATGCAAAGTCAATAACAACGTAAAACTCCTTTCTATTTTTTCCAAACATGAAACTTCTTTAGTTGTCATCTTATTTCCTCTCCAGTGGGCTAAATGCATATTTGTCCTTTAAAACAAGAATTAATCTAATCTATGCCAGAAGGACATACAGACCATTCAGTAGAAGGATGGCACTGTGTGAGCGAAGTCACAAACTGAAAGTAAACCATATATTAATAACAAAGATAAGCATTCACCCTTCCCTATTTTTATCCCTCTTTCTGGTTTTCATGAAATTGTGTAATGCTTTTTGCTTCTTCTTAGGCAACTAATTATTATTTGTCCACAAAGTATAAACTGGTTTTTATTCTGTTTACAGTTCTTCACAATAACCTCTGATTACTACATAGAAATTACTTTGAAGGACTACGATGGTTGATGAAGCCTTCATGAGAAGTAACAAGCAGGATAAAGCCCTTAAAAGAAGGCTTAAGTTTAATACACTTCAAGACTTGGTACTGATGAAGTTTATAAGTTACAGTGAATACCAGAGCATTTACCTTCTTCCTCTACACATATATAAAATATACTTTGTCTGCTTACTCAATATAAAAATTCCCCAAACCTCCTAGTTTAAAGTTCATGACTGCAGCATATACTGTTTTATATTACATCTATCAGCTTTAACAAGGAAAGAACAGCAATCCGCTAGATTTTTTTCCCCACTCTAGTCTTCAAGTAAGTATGTATACACTCTTCTAAAACAGCAAGTGGACAACAGATGCACCATCTACAACAGACTCCAATCAAAAGAGTAACACATATTTGTGAAGAAGTTCCGCCTTGTTCTACTGAATGCAGCAACTCTCCTACTGATTTTAAGAAAAATACAGTTAGATGCTGTAGAAACCTATAGGTGACAGGCACCACACTATCAAGTGAAAGACGATACCTGGAAGCAGAGGAAACATTTTTGCAGTCACACAGATTAGAAGAATTTGTGGAAATGAAGCGGAAGCCAGCAAGAGAGTCCAAAATTGGGTCATCCAAGGTGGCAGTCAGGCAGCACAGGAGTGATTTCAGAAGAACTGAGTACAGAGCCATCAGAAAAGTTAGCAAAATGGAGCAGCAGAGAAGTACCCTGTATTTGCAAAACGATATACTATCATTAGAACATATCAAAACAGGCAAGTGAAATACCCACCGTACACTCTTCCAAAATCTCATCATTCTGGGAAGAACAACAAAGCCAATTAGAACTGATGTCACAGAACAGGATCCATTCATCAGGAGGTCCCAAACTACTAAAGAAAGAAACAACAAAGCAAGATCTGCAAGCTATTTTAAACTTAGTCTGTTCCTAGTTTATGATTGAAACATATTTTGAAGATTTCTCAGTCCTTAAGTTTCATTGTTTTAAACATCCAAGGAAAAATAAAAAGAATGCAGGGCTCTTGTTCAAGGGCTCCTCCATTGAGAAAAACACATCTCTATAAGAAGATAAATATAGCCTATGTAAAGCCAGCCTAAATCTAATAAAGTTACACGGACATTTTCTGTGACTTGTGATCAATGACGAGTTTTAGGCTTGTACTGGACAAGCTTAAATTAGAATAGGAAAGATTGCTCCTTTTCTATGATAACTTTGATTATACTGTAAAGCCAATATGTAGATCCTTTGCAATCCCTGAATGTCAACTACATCCATGCCTGGCTTGAAGAATTTCCAAGGAATCACAATTTCCAAATTCTAATTTCCAAACAAAATCACCAGAAGATAAGCATCAAAAGGAATTACTCCTAAAACTTACCATCCAAGATACTTTCAGCAATTCTGAAAATGACAGTTCATCTGTAAGACTGTACATCCATACACATTTCACTGGAAGGCCTACATCCAACTTTACTGAAATTTAATCTTCAAGATTTATTTCCTCTCCCAGAAGGCATGTTTCCAATACTCTGTAAAGCTTCTGCTCCTCTGTCTTTTATTTCAGAAATAGCTAATATGCTCAGAAATTTTCTGCAACAATTTCAGTTTTACATAATTTTGAGATTCTTAAAGGTAAGTCAGAGAAAGGATCTCTGCAAGCGCTAGGCAGGAAGAAAAAGAACATGATAACCACCACTGAGAATTTCACTGAAAAAAAACATATTCCGAGACATGAGAAACCACAACAAAGCAAAATTAGTACAAGCAAGCTGGGATCTTGCTTTATAAGAGGACAATATTTTTTCTTCAAAAATTCCCCACATTTGCAGCTATCAAGGTGTGGACAATGAAGTTATTCAAAGTAGCCAAAACACATTCGGAGGCTATTTTGTTTCTTACATTACTCGCATGCATATGTGGACATAACTTTAAAAGCTCATAGTATTTTCACAAAAACAGTGAAGGACAAGCTAAAAACTGTGATTAGTACTCAAGTGCTACCAAACAATTGCCTTCACCGGTTAGTATTCCAATAGTTAGAAGGCAAACTCTAGAGTTGCAAATATCAGCATATAAATTTAATGAATATGTGAGAGAATGATGGGTAGGGAAAGAATGTAAGATTGCAAGACAGAAAACTATTTTGCAGCACTGCAACAAAGTATTCCAATACTTGGAAAAGGAAACACTTTTCAAAAAAAAGATCCTCCTCAATAACCCTAAAATAATAGCACATTAAATGTTCACAGTCAGTAAAACAGAACTCAAAGCAATTTGAATTTAACCATTAATCTCTGCTAATTTAAGAATAGAAATGGTGTAAAATCACAGATGACACCTTAAATCTCATCCAAACATTCTACAGAAAAATATTGACTATAGGTTTTTTGTTACTGAAATAGTTCTAAGAGCACCCTAGTGACCAAGGCACCTAAATCCTTTTCATTTTGAATGAAAAGGTAAAGCTAAATGATAGGAATAAAGCTTAAAATGCTGTATGCACTAATTGCAAATGGGAAAAAAATGGTGAATTACAGATCTTAGAGTAGTGTTTCATTAAGCCAATCTTTGTATTGTAGTCTCAGACTACTCTTTTCTCCTCAGCTGAAATATTATCTGAAGAAAAAAAGAAACTCTCAAACTAGTACAACTGAAGTTTTTATAGGTCACATGGGATGCCTGCTGCCATGCACCAGATGTGTATAGGAAAAAGAAAGTGGTCAACATATGATATTAAAAACCAGTACAGTTTCAAATATTTTAAGCATGATGTCAAGTGCGTTCAACAGGTCTACAAATGCATTACATTAGCCTAAATTTAGTAGGTGATAATTGAAATCAGAGATCCAGTCATTACCACTGACATGTTTCTAAATACTACCCAATAAATTTTTGTCTGTCTCAGATTCTGTATGACAGCTGGCAGCTGGGAGGGGGGAATTGCCAGGAGGATATGTGCACACACGTGTACAGCGGTCCTGTATTTAGATTCCAGTATCTTCCCTTTCCAGGGTTCATCTAGCAGTGACAATGGTCATACAAACACACACTTCCATAGCTGAATTCTACAAGCTGCACATTTTTCTGTAGGCTCTACCTGGCATCTTGCAGTGAGCACTGGGTATGGAACAGGATGCCATCTTAACTAGCTCCAACTGTATTTCCCACACATGAATTATCACAATGAAGTTCATTCATTTCTAGACAGATGAGATCTGTTCTTCCTACTTATCCTTACTGAACAGCTCTTAATTTTTAGCTAGGAAAGGAAGAAAGTCCACTAACAATAGAAGATGCAGTCTCAGTCCACATCTTTTTTTTGTTGTGACTGTTGTTATTTTTATAATTACATACCATTCAATCACAAGGGAACAAATATGAGAAAAGCCTGATCCACCTGAAGGCAAAAAAAAAGTGTCCGTGACTACAATGCATTCAATTTTTGCTTTCTTTTTAGTCTTACCTGTCTCATCAACTTGCTGATACACCCACTACCAGGTAATATAAAGTTCAGCTAAGTAGCACAGGAGAATAAACTACGCCTAGGATTACTACAGATTTGGCAGGTGGACAGGTGCCAACCATCACTTCTCACAACATGCAGAAGTTGTTTATGCCAGTTGGTGTGAAGGGCTGAAAATGATACTTGGCATCTATAGCTTATCAACAAGGCCTCCTCATGTCTCAGTTTTGCCATCTGTAAAATGGAGACAGTGTTGTCTTTCCACTTCTCACAGGAGACTAAACTTGAGAACTCACTACTAAAAACTGTGCCTGAAAAGATATGCCCAGCACTTCAAATAACACCACCAGCAGTATGGATTTTGACTGGAAATTTAAACATCTATTCAGAACCAGTAAAGGCTGGGAATGGAAGAACAAGGATTCCACTAATAAAGTTACAGTTGTTCAATGTAGGCACATAGACCATATATACAAGCAGAAAATACTTCTTAAATTCAATGTATTATGATCTTGTAAATGACATCTAGCAAAATTAATTCCGAAGAACTTTTAAAAGGCTAGTGTTTTTTTCTGAAAAAAAAAAAGTAGGCTTTAAAGAGACAAACCACCTTCTCTCTTCATATTCTTTTTTAAAGGAAGATCTATTTACAAAGAGGCTTTTCTATCCAAAGACTTAAAATAAAAGGAAGCTATATGCTACTCATTCTTAGCTTTTTAGACCCTAAGACATGAAAGGCCCATAAAATGACTAGCACCTATTATAAGTATTCAACTTTGTTACTGGTCTCAAGAATTGAAATTAAAACTGCAGTCAACATTAACCACAGACTGCAGTAAAACAGCCAGGAGGCACCGTGGAGATAAACATAGTTAACAAAGACAAGTAAAATTTGAGAGCCCCACATTATATGGTGGGGAGGGAAGGAAGAAACATCAGTTTAACATTTTTTCTGCTGCTCAACTAGTTGCTGGAAGAAAGTTTGAAAGAATTTTTTTTTTTTTTTTTTTCCTTTTAAAGAAAGACAAATCCTACAAAGTTATGAATGACAATTTATAGTTAGTTGCCAGCTGGGGTTAAACCATGACACAGTTCTACATGTATTAAGTAGTAACAAAATGGAGAACTTCTAAAATCTACATCGACAGCTCGATTGAAAATGCAAAACCAAGTAACTTTAAAATTAAGACTTTTAATGAATTGTTGTTTAGAAGCATCCACCTTGAAACTTCAATGCAGCCAGTCTCACTACAAATCAGAAGTCGGTCTTCACCAGATTCTGTTATGATTGTCCTTTAAAAGCCCCAAAGTTTAGAAAAGGTCATGTAGAACCCAAGTCATGGATCATTCTGGAAGGAGGGGGGCACACTGGGAGTGTCCTGTAGCAGATATTGCATATCACTGTTAAAGTCGCTGAAGATTAATGTGCTGATCTATCTTTCTTATGGCTTCTGATCCAAAGTAAAAAGCAAAATGGCAGCCTTTTATAACATTTTTATTCTATCCCCCTTTTCCATCTGCTCTGTTAAAACATTTTCCTCCTCTCTATTTCACTATCTGATATTAAAAAGTCATTTATTGCAATAAAGGGATTTAGTGATTTGGGAGTAACCTTTGTATACTGTACACCCTCTAGACACCCTAGAACTATGTTAATAATTTTCTTCCTATTAATTGTCTCATCAACTCACAGCTGGCTATGCTTTTTATTTCATTATGTTATTCATCAATCTAAAATAGAACTATAGCAGAAAAAGAAATTGGAAAGGAGCAATTTCAATATTTCAAAACAGATGCAAATCAACACCAGAGATGCTGCACAGCATATTTTTATTGAGACAATCCTATACATGTCTGAAAAATGAACTTGTAATAAACTCATATCCTGTGGAAGTATGTTTTTCCTTCCATCTTATGAGCTAATTATGCCAACACAACATAACGTTTTCCTAAATGCCTTATAAACTGACCCAGTTACTCAGAAAGTATTATTTTTAAATTGATGTGATAGATGCAAACTGGAACGTTCGGATTTCAATTCTGGCACCAATTCCCGGATCCCCTTCCCAAGTAATTTAAGGACTTCCTCCCGATAGTTTTTCATATTCTTTTAACTGACATTTTATCTTTATACAGTATCTCAGCAGAATGAACATGCACTAAAACAATGACAGCCCTTCTTTGGCTGTCATCTCTCATTCTGGCAAAGACAGATGTCTTACGCTGGCTTATGCCAATAATAGAGCCGACAAAAAACAACAGAGACTACCTGCCTCTGATGTAAAGGCACCAATTCACATTTGTGACACTCATTTGTCAATTAACAGATTTCTTCCATTGTTGACACATGGGACTTAAAAGATGTGGGCTAGAATGTGATGAATTAAAAAAGACAGATGAGTAAGCTATGAGCTGCAAAGTAATACTATAATGTGCTTTAGATAGGAATATCAACTGACACCCCTGACAGGCCATACAAGGTTTTATTTCATTTTGCTCTGTATCTAGGCTTCATACTTTGTCTTCTTTGTTCTCTTTTCATCAAGCTCCTAACATCTCATTCTGACAGCCAGAGACATTTAAGGCACTTTCGTTTCAAATGCAAGTTAGCGTACTTGATTTGTCATTAAAATGCAAAACGATTGCCATTGCAGGTAAATGTAGGTATGCTTAAAAGGTTGTATCTGCAAAGTAAAAGCTGAAAATGGTTCCTGGCTGCTTTGCTTAACTCTTTCACCAGCCTCAGATTTTTTTCTAAGGCAAGAGTTACTGTGCTCTAACAGAAGTGTAGCAGCACCTGCAGTTTTATACAAGGTACATTCAGCATATTTAAATTAAGTAAAAACTGGAAGTTACAGTGCCAAGTGCAGA
Organism: Ceryle rudis; assembly: GCA_033439905.1. Classification (NCBI taxonomy): domain Eukaryota; kingdom Metazoa; phylum Chordata; class Aves; order Coraciiformes; family Cerylidae; genus Ceryle; species Ceryle rudis. The sequence continues at coordinate 62,792 of JAAGNO010016128.1, forward strand.
GAGGTACTGTGAAGTTTACACATGAAGCCATATTATGATTTATGCAAGAATCTGAAGAGTGTCACGCAGAAGTCTCTGGGCTCAAAGCTCTCTATTCTCAAGCCCTCTGCTAACTAGAGGCCAACGAGGAAAAAGTGGGGTTTTGTTTGTTTGGTTTTAATACTTTAGTTGTGGTTGGTTTTGCTGGAATCACCAGTGAGGGAATTTTAACAGCAACTTGCTCTGTTCAATGATCACTTAAAGAGACATGAAGGCCTTAATATAGCTAACTAGCTAGCTAAATAAATAAATAAAATGCTCTGTAGCAAAAACACAAGGAACAGAAAATAGAGCTGCACAGGATGAAAATGAGTAACACCTACATGCACAGATGTGATAATATGAACAAGGCTACTTCTATTCAACTGCATAGATTCAAACATCAAGGATCTCACTTGTGCTCAGCATACAAAATCAACTGAAAGGAATATCTATTATTTTCTGCAAGTGGTAAAAGGTTTGAAAAGCAACAGTATAATTTAAGTAAGCAAATGTTATTGACACAGAGGTAAGTTCAGCTATTATTTCATTTTAGGAATTTACAGATGAACCTTTAACATAAGTCTGTACCTACGTATCTTTTCTGTAGTCTTTCTCATGCTTTCTTAGTAGGAAAAAAAAGGGTGTGAATAGGGTTTCCTCCAGTCACTGGGGTGCAGAAACCTGTTTCCTTCCAACCCCCCCAACCCAAGAATGAGACTGTAGGGAATTTGGAGTCAGGGAATCCTTCAGGAAATCTGATTTCGATTATGATCTCATAGGGCATTAAACAAAAGGTATAGAACTTGAAACATATGATGCTTCTGTGTATACAAAGAAGCTTGCTGACACTACTCTTTCTACTGCTAAGATGTATCCGCTACAGTATAGGAATTATTTATTAATTCCAGGTTATGATAGTAATAGGCTATGCTGTAAATACAAGTATCAACTTTATCACTACCAGCTATCTTAAAGGGTTTCTAGTGCTACTTTTTCCACCCACATTAGTCTTAATTGCTTCCAGTGCACTTCTGGTCCCACAGAGAAAGAAAATGAAAAAAAAAAAAAAAAGGTGCAAGGCCATACCTTAGAGCTGACTTCACCCTTTTACTTTGGTTTAAAATACCAGGGCTACAGCAACCAAGATTTTCACCTCCTGTACTAAAAAGTGCAAAGAAACACTTGCCCATTCACTTTCACCTCAATACAGACACATGTCCTCTCTTCCTCCACTTACCAATTAGGAAAAAGTGAGACAAATGATGGTCAAAACAAAATCTACAGTAACACGTTAGTCTCCTTAACTTTAAAAACTTCTATCAGTCAGGTCTTTTAAATGCAGGTGAAGTTCTTGTTTCAAGCCACCTGTGGTTGCAGTGACCAGAGTCTGTAATTCAGTGCCAGAATAGTGGTCTGCATTAAAGTGGTTGAGATAGATTCTCAAAGATGTCCATGTTTCAAAGGCCTCATTATTAGTGGTAGCAACAGACCATTTGCTGGTATGACTTATTTAAGTGAAAGAAATTGAACTACCCTCTGACATTCCCCACTTAGGCCAAAACACCATTTACCAATTGTGCACCTGACAGAACTGGAATCACTACTGTACAGGGCCAGCTGAGCTAGTTAATGCCTGGCTCCTGATTACAAGCAATACAGTGAACTAAAGAGAGAATTTGCAAGAAAGCAAGAACCTTATGTTGTACCTGTACCCAAACCTCTCACCTTTGGTAGCCTTCTGGTGGTTTAAGGAGATAGATGCAGCAGAGAGGAAGAAAAGGCAGCACAGAGTGAGGGAAGGAAGTAAAATCAACACATACACAGCCTCTCACTTAGTTGGCTAGTTTCTATTTCCTAGAAAATGTAGTATTTGACAATTTTTTCCCAAAGCCATTCCACCTTAATTTCCTCCACACAACTGTTTCTGTGCTATTCCAAAGTATTTCACTGTCCAAGACTGAGAGTGTATTAAATGCAAGATAATAGGTAGAAAAAGAAAGTGTTCAGATCCTTGAGCAGCTGTAATTTTAATATCCACACAGTGGACTGTCAAATTATCTTAACATAGCTGTACTGGAAGCAGAGTTTTCTGAATATTCAATATACTGTTGTTAATCCTTGGCACGTCTAGAACACCTTTTCCTCAGCCTTTAAGTGCTTTAAAATAATCAGTACACTTTATCACTTCAGTAACTAGGTCAAGTTTTCATCTTTTCTCTTGAGCTAAAAGGTCTTGAAAGTCCTAGGAGACTAAAACACAGCACCTTCATCCAGTGCTTTGTGGCCACATGGCTGTGAAGAGTCATGGCACTGCAGTAAGTCTTGAATCCTTCACATCTAAAATGGTTTAAGGACAATTCTGCCACATTTCTTCGTGCTTGAAGAGATTTCATACTCAATGGATTAAATGCATTTTTAGCATTTGGTAAAAGAGAATGAGACCAAAAATAAACTAACTAAAACCTCAAAACACTGTCACCAAAATAAAACTTCACTAGCCATATCCTGGTCATAAAAAGCTGCTCTGTTGCTCTCCGTAGGTGACTCAATGTTCCCAAACACCTAAGGATTTAAAATTTAAATATTCTGGCCTTAACATCAGGAAAAAACAAAACAAAAAAGAAAAAAAAACCAAACAAACAAACAAACCAACCAACCCACACAGCAACTCACAATGAATATCTAAACTAACCACTAAAGAAGTAATTTAAGTCACCACATGTATATGCCTCTCTTACAAAGAATACATAAGCTAACTCTGATCTTCAAACTAATGATTGGAATTGATGATTTTAACAAACTATTACATGTAGGTAACAGGCAGCTTTTCTGTTAAAATGATAAACTGAGATCTCTGTTGGCACGTCTGATCAGGGATGAACATTGTAAGGGAAAGACAGCTCATATTTCTGAATGTAACTTAAAAACACCGAGCACTATGCTGTCTTCCCATTTGGCGTATTCACGAACAAACAGCACCGCTCAGCCAAATGGGAAAGGAGAGCTGGCTCATAAAACATGAGCCACATTTTTAACACCATGAAGTATATTTTAACTGTGTATATTCCCCATCTTTAACATTCAGCAAGCACTGAAAAATGGGGCTTGATGCAATTCCAAAAATTAAGGACTGAGCATTTATACTCAAAATGGTTGCATCAGGCCTATCGTTATATAGAGTTGAACCAGCTGAAAGAAATGAAAACACAGGCTTTATAGTTAATGAATAAATAAATAAAAAAAATATCCCACACGACTTTTTTAAATCCTGTGTTAGTTTTAAAATATTTAAAGATCAAGTTTGGAGTTGACAAGTAATTAGCCAGACATTGTCACTCTAGTCTTCGGTGCCACCATATGGACCGAGTAAGAGGCTTACTGTTACCAAGCCGAAACATAGTGAGTTGGTATCTAAGTCAGACAGCACATTATCTGAAATATGCATCACTCATCACTGGACTATGGATACCATGCTGATAGAACTTTTCTCCTATCAGCTTCAACAAGAGCTGGTTCCAAGACCAACTCTGAGTACATCTGAGAGATTACAAAGAGAGTAGAGAGTTTAAAAATAACAAAACAAATGTAATAATTTAGGTAGGTTTGGATAAAACAATCAAAACGGAGATAGGAATTTGTAATTTCTTGTTACTTAAGACGTAAATGCTTTTTGACCCCAAGACTCCTCTCATTTTGGTCCAGTTCCCTCAAGGTCAGTTATCTCTGCCAATCACCCATCTCTGATGTGTTGTATTTTTTTATTATTATTTATTTATTTTTAATCTGTAAGTAATATTTTCTTTCTAGGTTGAGTATGAGAAGATTATCCTAAGAAAGCCCTACTGCAAGTACAGAATAAAATTAGACCAATATTGGAGTATCGCCCCCAAATTT
>JAAGNO010016128.1:66729-81204 GCA_033439905.1 Ceryle rudis
CAATATATAAAGATCTTTTTATAGAAGATGTTGGTTTGTGTGTGTGTCTCTGTGTGTATATATGTATTAAATGCCAGTAAACTACAGCTGACAACAGCATCCCGCACACACTAAGCTTTCTATGAAAAAATGAGCTGGAGGTGTGCAAACATTCAAGTACTACAACCTACCAGTAGAGCTCATATATCAGCTGCACAGGAAAAGCAAGAAACACATAAAGAGATCCTATCTGAGTTTGATCCAATATGCAAGAGATTACCAACTTCCCTGAGTTTTGGATGGATTACAAACTCCCCCTAACATTAGATATTTTGCATCTCTTAATGGTGTTCTTTTAAAAATTATTTCTATAGTCTTTCACCATAGCAAGGACTCCTACAAACATGAGCAATGACATGGTTTTAAAAACAAACCAATTCTTATAGCTGTATTGTACAAAACACATTCACTGCTACCACTTAAGGACTCGGTGGGCAAATTAAGTTAAAAATGGAAAAGAACTATAAAGAAAGGAAATGACCTCCCAACTCTACCAGTGAGCAACTCAATCAGGCAAGCATGGTCAAAAAGAAAAAAGAGGAGAAACAAAACAAAACAAAAACAGAAATAAAAATCATAAAACTTCACATGAATGCCAGCATCTGTTCATGGGTAAAGCCTGCAACTGACCTGTAGCACCACAACAACTATGACCTTAAAGACAGTATAATTATTGTATAGCACGTTTAGTTTGACATGCTGGCTCCTGAGCCTGAGAAAAATGCATAGCCCTTTTGCACTTCTGATAGCTCATGCAAGTGTGAAGAATGAGTAAGGGTTTGGGGGCTGACTTTTTAAACACAAAATCATCCCGAAGATAATTTATGTAAAGATGATATGTAACATGCAAGATCTCAAACAAGCCACAGACCACACATGACAACATATAACAAAGCAGCAATGTGTAAACAGAAGCTTTGTAAGGATTTTACCAGCCAAACGCTAACTAGCTATTTGTACCATGACCACTCTTCAGCGTCGTTAAATACTGGAGGACAGAGACCCTCAGTGACCGGTAAGCAAAAATAGTCAAGTTCTTTACATCTGCAACTAGATGCTGGGAATCTTGTGTACTGCATTTAGAAGAGAAGATACCTTTCAACAAAACAGAGAGGAAAAGACAGAGAGAATAGCTCCAGGGTTACTGCAGGTTCTTCCCTTCAGTCAAGCTCCTTGTCCTCAGACAACAGCTATTTCTGCAGTTCTTCGCTCTCTTTCACAACAGCAGTGATGAGGAAATACTGTTTTAGAGTAAGAGAGATTAAGGGAGTCAGAAAGTAAGAATGGTCCATCTGATTATTACACTTATAACATGCTCTTTATCATGCCCCTTTCTTTAACCCTCAATGCTCTTTAAAAAAAGTCCTAAAATCCAGATAGCCATAGACTATGCAGGAGAAGTCAGCAAGACATTATTTGCAATCTACTGACATTCTCCGAAAACTAAAACAAGTGCATCAAACTGTTTCTCCTCCAAATGCATGTACTTTCCATAGGCTGCAGTAGCCTTCCATTTATTAACCGATTTTCTCTCAGACACAGATTTCTGCCATTCACAATGGAATTCAAAACATAGAACTTACTTTTCTTTAAGACTGACTACAGTTCTTGCAGAAGGAGCTGGATTGACTGTGCCAGTGAATTAAGCCCCCTGAGTATCCAGAGAACAAGTGCAGATTGTGTGGATTTAGCCTCCAACATCACTCCAAAAACCAACTTTAGTCTCGCACAAGAAACCAGATCAAGAGAAAGCAGTTTCTCTCCACTCATTCAAACACAAAGAAAATGATCTGACACAAACATGAGCTCATTAGGAAATGTTCCACCTCAGTCAAAAGGTCTTATCAACAGCCTTGAGTCAACGGATGCTTAATATGACATCCAATCTCTGTTCAGGTCCAAGGTGTTTGTTACTCACCTTTGTTCAGGAGTACAGATTTCATCTTCACTCGTGATTGCAACAGCCCCTTAGAGATGGGTATCACAAAAAAAAAAAAACAACCCACCTTTTATCATCCATCACAGAAATATTCACTAGCTATATTTAAGGATGTAACAGTTCAAGCTTACAACTTTATTTTACTTAATGTCAAATTGTGCAGTACATTTAACATTTTTATCATATTTAACAGCTCTAGTAATCCTCCCAAGAATTCTCCACTACACAATGTGAACACACAGTTACTCCCCCACCAAAGGTTCAGGTAAGAAGTTTTTGCTCACTTCTGTGAGGTGACGCACTATCAAGACAACTTCTTCCATGACATTAAGCCTTTCTGAGAAAAGCAGAACCAAAACCAATCTTGTGTTCTGATCTGTCAGGTACAGTAAATCAATGGATAATGGCCAGCACTGGGGGTCAGAGGTATATATACTACAGTGTTTTCACAGTCTGTTAGTGACTATGTGGCCATAAAAAGTCAAGCAAGGATCAATGGGCAAAAAAGAGAGGCTGTTGGGACTGAAGAAGATAACAGCCACCAGTACAAGATTGAAATGCAACAACTTAAACTCCAGGTTTGTCCTTACAAAATACTTAGTTTGGAAAAATAAATCCACCAAAAAAAGCCACCTATATTCTTGGCACAGTATGCTGAAATCAGTGACATATTTAAATACATACCATAAGCCATTAATTTGATATTTTTAAAGTTAGTCATTCACTGGTTCCCTTCATATCAACAGTTAACCAATGACTGCAAATAAGATATAGCAGGAAAATATACAAATCACAGAAACACACACAGATAACACTTTGTTAAAGGCAAATACTCTATAGTCACATTTAAAGTTGACAAAAGAATAGAACACACACACGGGTATTTTATGTGAGACAAGGCATATCTTAATAGCATTTTTTAATATTATTCAAACTTTTCAAAGGGAAGATAAAAAAAGACATTTAAAAAAGTTATCCTTATACATTACCCAGATCACATCTGGTTCCTGTTGAAATGCCACTTTTCAAAGGGGGAGGCATGGTGGAAGGGAAAAGGAGTGGAAGAAAAGAGCAAGCAGTAGATTTAGTTCTGATTGTCTATAAACTATCAGAAGCAGAATTAGTATCTGAAGTCTAAAATCCTTTTTGTTACTGGCAATACTCTCCTTCCATTTTTACAGTGGACATACATCTATAAACTTCATCTTATACAACTCCCTAGGTATTACCCATGTAACATGTGAACCCATCATCACACTCGTCTTCAGTCCATCTAGCTGGATAAACCTATTTCATAGTTATTTTAACAGAAAAGATATTTACGCATAAGGTAGTTCATAGTGATTAATAAACATATAATACCTCATCTGAAAGACTGGTACATCTGTAAATTTGAAATATTTAAATGATTCCTTGTATATAAATATTTCATTTAGCAAATTGATTTCCAACTGAATTGCTTCTGAAGAATGACCACCCTTAGCAGCGTTAGTGTACATTTATTTTCAGACATTCATAACATTTCAGCATTGCTTAAAAAACAGCATCTTGTGCTTACTGTGGGATGTCCCTTATGGGTAAACATTACGCACCCCATCTTAAACTACAAGCCCACTCATTTGAACTTGATACATCACTGCAATAGTAGGAGAAAAATTATAAAGAATTTATTAATTTCAAATTGTTTAGCTGTGGAAAACGCTCTCTCATTGCTGAAGTCTCTAAGTAGGATACCATTTATCTTGAAACAGTGAACTACTTCAAGTATAAAATTTAAAAACCTTTGTAAACCACTGTTTTCTTAAGAATAAGAAAAATCTTAGTTACGACTAAACATCTTTTTTTAAAACAGCAATACTAAGTCTTCAATACTTAAACATATTAATTCTCTTTTCACATAGTAAACTGTGGTCATGCTTGAAAGAAAACAAACACACAAGGAGAGTGAAACAGATTAACTGCATAGCTCCAATACACTTATTTCAGACAACACACTATAAATCATCTTGAAACAAAACAGGCAATTATAATGTGCACAAATGTTATGATACTATGCATCTCCACTGGTCCAATGGTTCTAAATTATTGAAACTGATGGCTGAACAAGGGCATCTTGTTTCAACACACTTGGATTACTTGAACCATTTGAATTTTCTTTAGCTATCCAGCATTGTGCAGATCTCTCTAATGTCAATAATCAAACAGATAGATAGATGTCTCTTAGATAACTCAGGCCACATCTAAGGGGATTAAAATAAATGACCGAAATTTCTGTAGCAATGTGTTTTGTTTGTGAAGAATCGTGACTTTTTTTCCCCCCTTCAATACTGCAAACACCTAAAATTAAAGCCAGTACATACATTTTCCTTCAAAGCACTCAGTGGGGAACACAAGCTCCTTTCTCCTCCTAACCACTATCCCATATTTCAATTCTCTTCACCTCAGCATAAAAGAAACAGGAGTGAGAGCCGTAAGACAGAATCATTTCAAAACACAATCAGCTACCTGTAAGCAACACTCTGCTGCAAAAAATCTGCAACTGCTAGTTGCAAGAAAAAGCAGCAAGTAAGGTAAATCAATTAGCTTGCTAATTTCTCACCCTCATTTATTTAGCTCTGCACTGTATTTGTCGTAATTGACTATAATTATGTTAATTACTAACTCCAGCATAATTACTATATTTATTGTCATTGAGCACACTATGTACCCAAAGCAAACCTGGCATTTGTTGGGCATCAAAAAAAAAAAAAAAAAAAAAAAAAGCCCCACAACTGTCGGGAGGGGTTTCTCTGCAAACTGGCTGATACACCTTCAGCAAATGAAAGGGCAAAAGAGATTTCATGCAATGCTAGTTTGAAAGCATCGGTTCATTAAGGATATTAATTTTCTGATAACTACACATTTAAGCATGACACACTGGAGCAGTATCTACAGGATTTAGCAATTATTAATGCGTGACAGTTTCAAATGCTAAGTGAATCAATTAAACAGCAGCATTCACAATTTGAGAAGAGATAACTGCTTCATAACTGCCTAAGACTACAATTTTCACATGACAAAAAAGGGCCATTCAGGCTCCTTCAAAACCTGACAGGTCAAGAAAGAACTTTGAAACAAAAGCACCTTATAACCATCATCTCTCCTCTTTACTTGTCAGATCAACTTTGCTAGTGTCTCCGCTGAAATGGCATCACCATGCCAGCTGCCACAAGGTGATTTTTCATGTCTTGTCAAAGAAATCTTTTATTCTATTTGCTCTGCATTAACATGTTACATTTATTGATCAAGCCCTTTCTGCAGCCACAGCAGGGCACTGTGCTCTTATGCCTAAGGGGGCTTTGATGTCCTGGTGACATTCTAGACCGAATAATGCACATACTAAATGGATTTAATGCAGAAATGTGTTTGTGCATGACAGCTACATTAATAACAGCCCCTCACACTGATAAATATGCAATTGCTACGATTAAGAATTACCCAATTAGGGTGAAAATATTTTTCTACCTTATAAGTAAAATCATCAAAAAAGTTTTAACAATAGTGCATTTTCTTCAACGTTTTAAAATGCTGTAAAGATCAGTCTAAAGATTAAAAAAAAAAAAAAAAGTCATGCTTTGTTTTGAATTCTGGCTTTTATTTCCATCTCTCTTTTGTTGTTTATCTTCCTGTTCTCTGTGTCTTATTGCTGCACAAACTGGGAAGGTGGCAAGGAAAAGAAAAAAAATAATAATAAAAGCCTCTCTTTCACATACTCAACTCACAAAGATGAACATGCCCTGTAAGACTGAAACCAAGTTTCAAGCTGCCTCTTGCATATTCCCCCAGGCAAAAAAAACCCACAGTAGGTAGAAGAGAGAAACAATCTCTAGTCCACAGAGAGGATATTACAAACCCTTACCCTCACAAAAGCTCACAGAGGAACATTCCAGAGTGGGATTAAAGTTCAAGGGGAAGTTTTCATAAATATATGCTTAATCGGACAGTGGAAAATATGCACAAGCGTACACTGTGCAAATTATTCATGCTTCTAGCAGAAATAATCTGCACCCTAGAGAGAGGGAAGAGATATCTGTATCTCCATGAGCACAATTATTGGATTAATCCTCCCTTATTGGCCAAGATTAAAGATTCACTCTCCCTTTCACCTCATCACTTAGACACAGAAGAAATCTCTGTGAGAAAAAGGAAAACAACTCACATGTTTAAAACTGCTGAGGACAAAATTAGAAGATGGACTTCTCTGTGAATTGAACTGTAGATGTTATTTATAAAAACATGGTACTTATTTGTACAAAAACAGACATCTGTTATTCCAGCACTGGAGTTCATTTATCCTTTAATGTGAAAGGAGAAATTTGACCGAAAGAAAGTTATCTAAACCAAGTAAAAGAACTTTTGAACAGGTTGGGGTTTTTTCTCTCCACAAGACAGCAAGGATGAATCTAAAAAAATAAATAAATCTTTGTATTTCATCTAAATCTCTATTCCCTACCAATATTACATCTTTCCTACTTACATATTCCTTTCTTTCCTTCACCAGAGATTAAGATTATTAACCTTTTTCTTTTTCTTTTCTTTTTTTTTTTTTTTTTAATCTTAAACTTCCAGTGATCAACAACAGTTTTTCATTCCTCCTTGAAATCTTTCCCAGCAAAGCCTCCCAGTAACACTAACACTGGCACATGCGTGACTTTGCTTCCCATACTCTATGCTTTGATTAAACTGGACTACGGAACACTTTCCACATATTACAAAACAAAACAGCGGCCTTTTCAAGTACTCTGTTATCAGGAAAGGCTATGAAGCACAGTTGCCATGAGAGACTCAGGAGCAGATTTCCAAAGCAAAACACCTCCACCGCTGAAACAAACACGGTGTAAATAGTTGATTTCTAAAATAACTGAAGATCACTACCAATGCCAAAAGAGCTGCTACAACTCAGGCCATTTTATGATGACCACACTAATAAAGCTGCAGAGTCCTAATATAATTTAGGTTAGAAGGGACATCTAGAGGTCATCTAGTCAAATCCCCTGCTCAGAGTAGAGCAACTTAGGTCGCTTGGGGCTTTGTCCAGTTGTATTTTGAATATCACACACGATGGAGACTCCATGGCCTCTCTGGGCACCTCTTTCACTCAACTTTTCTCATCATGAAGTCTTTTCTCACAAGCAATTGGAAATTCCCTTGCTACAACCTGTGACTGCCTGTCATCCTTTTGCTGTCCATCTGACAAGAGTTTGCCTCCATCTTCTTCACTACCCCCCATTAGTCCCACAAGGAAACAAAAGATGTTAGAAACTATTCAAACAAAACCTGTAAGGAAAAAAGCATGATAAGAAATAATCCACAAATGGACTATAGTAGTATAGGGTTAAAGGATTTCCATCCACCAGACCAGATCTTGCTGATTACCACTAGCATGCTTTTAAGTACACACCAGTTATTCCCTTTGTCTCATACAGAAACTGCTCTTACTTCTCTTTTTCCCCAACATTCCCATAACAAGTTCCCTTTTGCCATTCGTCCCTATCTTTCCTTTCCCTTCCCTCCCAGGGAAAAGGGGAGCTGCCAGAAGATAGATAGCTGGATCCATGCATCACTCAGGGTAATCAAGGAGAGACTAGTCCTTGGAAAAAGGCAAACAAGACAATTCCTTTAAAGAGTAACTTTTCATGATTATTTAATGAAATGTTGTTACTAGATTTACCACATCCAATGCAAACATAATTAAGCATCTACACAGGTCCTAATTTTTATTTCATAAAGATGAATGGGCTCTAGCCTGGGAAAAAGTCTGAAGTCAGAAAAAAATGGTGAAAAATATACATTTTCCTCCGTATTAAAATGCCAGTACAAGCAAACTAATGACAATTTCCCCTCCTCCAATTTAGTTCTCCAGTCCCGTGTACCTTTATGTGTTTATGTCACATCCAAGAAGAAAAATTTAGAGAAATCTGAGTAATGAAACCACCACATATAAGAACACTGAATCCATATAATTACTCCTTTGCAGAATAAAAGACAGAAGTGTCATAACAACCAATAATTAATTGGAAGTTATCCTCATTTTTTCAAAATTATTATCCAAATATGTATCAACTCAACAAGATTTTTTTTTTAAAAAAAGGGACGGGGGAAGAAACTCCTTGGTTTGTACAAAACATGGAGCTGTATTTCCCAGAAAAAACACAACAGCATCTCTTGAAATATGTTATTAAGGGACAAGCTTGGCAAAGGTTGTTTGCATGCAAGTCTCAAAATATAGCATGTTTGACTAATTCTTTCCCACTTCACTGACAGCATCAGCTCGTCTTCCCACTCTTTTTCCTGTACATCTGGACAAGCCTCTGAAAACACACATTTACAGTGGAAAGCCTTAAATGGCACAATAATTTAACTAGCTCTATCCTGACTTTTGCAACAAGGTTATCTACATTAGAGTGATATCAAAATCAGTATGATTCACTGAACCAATTGTTCAATCAAGTATTACGTTATATCAGTTGCATAAGAAAGTTGTGTGACATCTGTATCATGCAGTACAAATACATCTTTCTGAGAAGAGTCTCTTATGGGGATAAGCCTCTTTGTGTGCGCGGTAAAAACTGCAAGTCTAAAACTGCACACAACTTCTGGTTCAGAAAGGACAGCACTATCTTGCAAGAAGAGTTTGCTGCCTACTGACCACAAAGCTGAACACGTTGCTATGTCAGAGAGATCTCTCTCTCTTCATGCAACTACACCCATGACAGCAATATCAAGTAACATGAATGCAAATAATGCTGCCCACCAAATAAAATAATAAATAAAATCTTCCCTCTATGCTCAATTTCTTAAATTCTTAATGCAATTGTTATGTTGTCAGAAATTCTATTGATGCTTTTACATAATAGAATTTATTGCCTGCTACAGAAAGATGATTCCTTCCCAAAATACACTTAGCAGTAGCCATACTTAGAGAGGATAGGACACAGAAACTCTACATGCAAAACAACATTTAAAAAGGTTGGTAAGTACTTATTTACTGCCTAACACTGCGAACAGGTAACTGTTGAATATTTCATCATTTCTCTGCTTTAATTACAGGTTAAAAAACTACTGACCACCAAAATATTTTTTTCTTTAAAAGAACACACACGCACTCATCTAATAATGAATGATATTACAATTAAAACTAACATCTTTCCTGCTAATAACTATAGTGCCAGCAAAGCACAATATTTTCTCTATATTTTCTAGATTTTGATCACTCTGAGTCTTCTTCACTCAACTTGTGCCTTTACCAATACACAGCAAGTTTTTCTAGAAAATCAAAGTCCTTTTTAATGAGACATTAAGTTTAGACTTTCTTCCCCACTGAAAAAACACACTTAACTTTTCAAATTAGGCATTCACTGATAAGAAGCATAAAACTCATCATTATACTACAACATTGTCAGATTTTTCAAGCAATAATATTTGTTTAAAGAAGATGACAATGACCTTACTGTTTACACTTGCTTCAACAGCTGCCCAAGACATCTCTTCTATATTCACATTCATTTAAGGCTATGATATTTATTCTGTGTCTTATCTGACTCCCTCTATAATATGTAAGCGCTGTGTTCACATAAGAGTGAGGATCAGTCTGAACAGCTACTGTATAATAAATACTTTATTCTTGGTTTCTGTATCTATCACAATTCAAATAAGAAGACATCACTGTTCTTAACACATTTAGTATTAGCTTCCCTAAGCTAAAAAAAAAAAATATAAATATATAAATAAAAAACCCACAAAACAAACAAACAAAACTAAAACAAATCAAGCCCCAGCAAAACAAACGAAAAATACCACCTGTTTCCTTTCACCAAATCCGATTTCTGGCCTTAGAATACTTTCATAATAACAGCAGATTATCCTACCTCAAAAGTTTATTTCAGCTACCTCAAAAATTTGCACTTTCATATTTCCCCACAAAAGATTTTAACGTACTTTTTTTTTTGCCAAACCCCCATAAAACCAAATTATATCCCTTCTGAAAAATAGGTTAAGTGATGGTGTTTTGGGTAGTGAAAGAAAGAAGGGATGAAAACACAGGTTTGAGAAATAAACCACCAATTAAAAGATATTGTAATAACTAATGGGAATACTATAAATACTACACACTAGCACTTAACTACACAGCTGCCCAGAAATAAAATCACACAACAAAAATACATCATCTGGGAAAAGAGCATTACAACCCTTTAATGGCAATGACCAGAGATCTACAAATAAAAAGAAGGGAGAGAAGCACACACTTACTTGTGTTTTAGTTAAGAACAATTGACTTTCTATCCCATGCTTCACTTCTTCAGGTAACAATGCTTATTTTCCATTTTGAGCAGAGAATAAACCATAACATAAATTATGCCCAATGAGTTGTTTAAGGTAATAAATTTCCACTCACCTGGTTTTTCATGTTCCAAGTGTGCAAGAAAAGGAGACAAACATTGCCTACAAAACAATGTTGCCCACTTGATAACAACTAAACATACTTAACGTACATGTACGTTTCTACTTTGGAAAAAAAACAATATTAAATGTTCTATTTTTGGAGTTTGTATGCCATACTGCACTTGAAAATCTACATGTTGCCACATACCTTAACAAGTTGAAGCTCAGATCTAGCCTTTTTGCCATATGTCCATATTTTCTTCCTAGGAATTCTGGAATTTCTTCACAGTCTTGACTAATGTAGGACACCTGAGAATTGGAAGCAGAAAGGAAACATTTTGCAAGTGGATTATTTAGTTTGCTGTCCAGATTCTGTCCCACTGATCCAATGACAAATTGGAATGTAAATATTCATTACAGCTTTAAGCTACATCACTTTTACTGCTACAGAATCTATCACAACCTCATTTTACTATTGATACAATCAGCTTAATATTTATTACATCTATAGTTCTTACGTACAATGTGTTGTCACCTTTCAGGTAAAAATAATCTCATCAAATATAACACATTCCTTCTATTCCACTGTTAATACTTTAATATTAGTTTGTATTACCATTCTGGTACACTCCAGAATAATTTCTGAAAGATCTGAAGCCATTCAAGGGACTTTCTAGTTTGCCTCTCAGTACACAGCACACTAAAAGATCACTTTTAGTCCAGAGTTACCTAAGCAGTGTACTGTCAATCCATTCTCATAATCATTCCTTGAGGATATTATTATTCCCAGTGATATGCCAGGGACAGGGCAAGAGGCATGCCCAAGATCTGGAAAACCAAGCTTGCAGCTTTTTTCAATCATGTAAGTCCACAAGATTCCTGGATTCAACATCTATGCTCAGATCACACTTCTCCTTATACCCAAAACACTTGCGAATGTCTTTCCTCTTTTTCATACTAGCCTATCTAACCCACCTTTAACAAAAAAAGGAAGAATTAGTGGGAGAAAAAATACTCAGATTATTTTTATTTTTTTTTTAGCCAGGATGAAGTGAATGATAATATTTCCAGAAAAATACAAACAATTGAACAGATAAACTTTTTCTATTCTCTCTGCTGTATTGGCTTACAAGTCTTTGGTCCGATTGCTTCAACAAATCCCCACAAAGTCTGCTAAACCTGTTGTCATTAATTCTATACACCTATATTGGCTCATCCTCTCAGTGTTCAAAACATCAGTATAAATGATGACATTTCAGATTTTGTGCTAAAGAAATCTTTGTTGTCCTTAAATGGCAACTTCCCAGTTAAGTGCCAGGCAGCTATCTATAACATATATAGCTATTATTTAAATATTTAATATAAAGTCAATTTCAGGACCTTATCCCATTGGTCTAAAAGATGTTAGCAGAAAAAAAAAATCAGTCAAACTTTGCTTTGATAGTATTTCACTTTCTGTTAACAGACTGACAGTGTATATACTTCTGCAAGTCATCCCGGTCTCTTACACTCAAAATTACTGCAATCTGATAATACTAGATTGCATCCCATTTAATTCATTTTATTCAATAACTTCAACAGATAAAGCTGACAACGGTGAAATAATTTTTACGAGCAGAAAACAGGTAGCTTGAAGCTTAGTTTAACAACGTCTTCCCCTTGTTAAACCATACCTCCTCTTGCAATAAATACTGCTACCAGACACACACGTGACTTCAACCAATAGAAGGACGAAAGGGAAAGGAACTGGTTTGGGTAGTAGGCATCCTAATGATTTGGATGTAACAGAAACAGTTTTGCAGAATTTACTGAATTAAATATGTGGGGTCTTTTCCTCCAGTTTTCATCCAAGACAACTACAATGCATTTTACAACATACAAGCAGATATCGTACAAGATCTGCTTCATTCTTCACTGAGTGGTAGATTTCTTTAAACTAATGCTTAAACACCCTTGGAAAGACACATTGACAGCAGAATAATACTTTGGAATAAGCATTTAGTTCAGTGTAACATGTTGAAATAGAAATGACTAAAATATGCCTATTAACACTAGAGACGCAGACCACCTTGAGCAACTACGAACATAGCAAGAGCACAGACCAGTACGTTGCTCTTCACCCTGGAAAGAGGGGTGGAGAAGGAGCAAGACACTCTTGACCTTCAGAAACTTACCTAGCCATAAGTGTTCTAGCTCCACAAGAACAGAAGTTGAAGGAAAAAAAAAAAGACCATATAAATGTGTTTTGGAGCGCACAGGACACAAAATACGTAAAATGTTGTAAAGAAAAAAAAAGGTGTAATATACAAACATATTTGCACAACTGGTACAAACAAGATTATTCACAGATGTATTTGCAGATGGAATATGGTTGTCATGATCTTTTAATGCTGAGGCCTTGTAAATGGAATTTTCCTTCCACAAAGTCCACTTCAGCACACTCAGAGTACAAACACCTTTTCCAATTTAAAACAAATACATTTATTTTTCCACAAAATACACAAAGTGCGTTCAACTTCACGTCCATACAACCCGCATACACAAACTTGTTTTGGATACCCAAGAATTCTCTTTACTATAAGAAGAGAGCAACTGCTAATGATGCAATACCTAATAAGCCTTTTTGAGCAAGTTTTCAAGAGTTATTTCCCCATTTTTCTGCTCTCTAATCCTTGAACAATGCTTACATTAAAAATAAATAAATAAATAAATAAAAAGACTTTAGTAGTCTGGACAAGAGAATAATAACATCTCTTCATTTTCATTCCTTCAGTTCAAAATCTTTACCCAGAAAACTATAAAGTGTACATAATTTAGTATTCCTCCTTTTGCATCCATCTCAAATACCATCAAAATGAGTATGAGCTTTCAAGGATATACCCAGAGATGTCATCACTGAGAGCAAGCATACTTCTCCCAAGACTCATCAGCTCTTTGGGTGCAAGGCACATCAGTTACAACAGATTTTCTTAGATTTTCTCTAAACCAATCATCACGTGGGATTAAAAACTGTCTAATTCTCTAACTCAAATCTAACACGGATTGGTCACAGCCAATCTTATTACTGGTGCCCTGCTCAATATCCCACCAAAACATTCAGAAATTTTCCCACAAAGCCCAGCATCAGACAGGCTATGGATGTCTCGGACATTCCTGCAGACTCTTTTCCTGAATTACATTAGGTTTGTTTAAAAGTATGTTTTTACGAAATATTTTAACCATAAATTAACCAGTCAACAGCAGTTGCACCACTCTTCTGGTTTATTTTCAGAGGATATTACTATTTAATCTCTGCAATCATTTTATAAGGATATTGTAACCTTAGTAACTCATAAAGTAATATCTTTATTAAATAATGTCACCAACTAGGTCATGTATGAACTCTCAATATTGTGTATTCCCTTCCGCTGAATGGAATTTCATCTAGAGCATATTCCCAGTCAGCTGAGCATTATTTTTTTACTCTGTGCTGTTACAAGACTGTAAATCAGGCACACGGCCAAATTAAGAACATACTTTACTTGAAGGGGCTCAAGGCATTCTCAAGGGAAGAAGGCAGCACGTTAGTCAGTGCCATAGTGTGTCACAGAGACCCACAGGAACCCCTTCCTTCAGCAGCTGCAAAATTAGCCAATTACTCCCACATCACACACACACTTACTGGAATTCCACACAGAAACAGCGACCAGATTAAAGCAGCAATTAGATGGGTGGCAACCTGGTTTAATGGTAAACCATCTCCAAAAAAGAAGCCAAGCTTCATTTATTCTTTTTGTGGGAAAAAAATAAAATTAATATTTTGCTAGTTTTAGTCACAGATTCGGCAGTAATTACATCAGGTTTTAGCCAGAATTTTTTTCAAATAAGGCACTGGGTAAAGGCCAGCAGGATTTACTTCCCAACTTCTCTATTTAACCAAAACGAAACCTATATAGTGTTTACTTTCAGCGGGAACAACACAGCATATTTCAGTCTTCCTCCTTCGGTTTATTCCCCCATACATGTTTTAAGGCAGCATAAAAAGCAACTGTGAAAGGAAGACATGTATCATCTTACATAAAAATTCATTCTTGCCA
>JAAGNO010016129.1:0-40253 GCA_033439905.1 Ceryle rudis
CAAATGGGCAAAACACCCCAGGGGCCAGGGCATGGCCAGAGGGATGCTTAGGGGCATGGGATGCGCTGAGAGGGGCACCCCGGGGCCCAGGGACCCCCCCTCCCCCCTCCGACACCCTCTGCTCCCCTCCTGCCCCTCACAGCACCTCTGCACCCTCAGCCCGTCCTCTGTCTCCCCACAGACCCTGCTTAGTATTTCCTTCTCTCGATCAGGACCCATCTCCCTCTCCTCTTGCCCCCCCGGGGTGCTGCTCCCCTCCCTGAAGCCCTTTGGGCGCCCTGGATCATGGCCCGAGAGCCAAATCCTCGGGTCCTCACCTGTCCCTGACAGGCTGCTCCTCTCCTTCACCACCAGCCTCCTCCCAGACTTGGGGCCCTGGGTGTAACTGGGGCTGTCCAGCAGCAAGCCCCCAGCTCTGCCTCCTTATAAAGAAACGCCACCAGCTCTCCCCTGCCTCAGCGCAGCGGAAAGCGAAGCCTCTGAGCTCTCAAAGTGCCCAGTGCCCTTTACACAAAGCTGGACCCAAAAAGCCCTTTCAGCAGTTTGGAGACCAAATGCTCAGTGCCCACCGGGGGGTGCCTGGGGCAAAGTGACCATCAGCCAAACTTCTACACACACAGCGGGGATGGAGATCTCTCCTTTTCTTACCCTGGCCTCATAATGCTGTCTTCAGCCACCTTACCTCAAACGCCAGGACACCGTTCCGGGGAAGCAAGGAGTCACCTCAGAGAGAGATTCACTTTGCTTGAACCAGAGAAAATGGAACAATCGTGATTTTGGGGGGGGGAGGGGAGGGGGAAATCCCTGCACTCCAAGCGTGGATGCTCTCAGGTGGCCACAGAGCAGCACGATGCTCCAGGGGACCTTGAATTCCCAGGAAAACCCCCCACTGCAGGAAAAAGAACCAGGTCAGCCCCCTGCTGCCGGGCTCTCGGGTCAATCCAGGGAGGACAGTGCTGGGAGGTGGCCCCACGAGCTCCTGGCAGGGAATTAACTTTCAGGAGACAACAAACCAAGTTTTGATTGCAACCCAAAAATGCTGCCTGGGTGAGAGAGGAGCCTCCTCCTGCAGTCAAGGGTCCTTTCCAAGAGCATTGAGCTTCCCCGCCCACCCACGACTCAGACTCTTCCAAAACCAGCCCTTCCCCTGCATGTGTAAAAAACAGATGGAAAAAAGCAAGTTGTGGTTTCCTTCCCTGGCTCCCAAGCCTCATCTAGAGCAGAGATCAGAAATGGTGTCCCCGAGGGACTTGGTGGGAAGTCCCCTCCACAGCGCAGCCCGGGCCACCAGCCCCTCCTGCAGGGCCACCTCAAGGCTCTCCCTCCCTCCAGCCTCAGGGCAGGGGCAGCTGCAGGTGACCTGCAGAGAGCTGCTCTAACCAGGGTCAGGTTTGGACACGTTTTGGTCGCCTCCAAAGGCCCCAGTTTGGCATCTGATAGTTTATCCAACTCATCTATTAAACACCAGTTTCCTGCTGCTAGTGGACGGCAGGAGCTTGTATCACCCTGTGCTTGGGTCGGGCTTTTGGTAACCCTGAGGATAATGAATTAGCAGTGGTTTGCCAACACGGACGGATAAACCAACCTGGCAGTGACTGGTGCAGGAGCACCTCAGCTACTGGCAGGGTGGCCCATGCACCCCTCGGGGGGGATTGGTTTCATTTTTCTACCACCACAAGGATGGAGCAGAGGTACCTCAGCTGGCTTCTGCTTGTGGTGGCAAGTTCGGCCAGCCCACTGTGCAGGAAAGCCACTTATTCTTGGTCAAAATACTCCTGGAAAAGCTCCCCAATACTTGTGTCAGAAGCTGATGATTCCAAAAGTATCTTAAAGTCAACAATAGGACCAAAATTTCACAGGGAAGTTAAAAAAATAGCCGCAGAGAATTCCTCCTGCAGCCCTGGCTGAGACTGTGGCCTCCTCCAGCAGGGCTGGCAGCTGGAACAACACTCTTGAAGGGCTGAGGAGCAACGGCCGCATCATGGGCAGCGGGGACAGAAGCGAGGGTGCAGGCAGGTGGTCTCCTCAAGGGCAGCTGCCGGAGTATTAACCACTTGGAACCACCACCTGAGGTCCTGTAATAACAAATATAACTCTGCACAAGGGGCGTCAAAACTGTGCACCTCAGAGCAGCGTCCAACCCCTGCCAGCCTCCTGCACAAAGAGCCGTAGAATCACTGAAGGTGGAAGAGACCTCAAAGATCATTGAATCCAACCCTCCCCCAGCACTGCCCGGGCACCACTGACCCCTGGCCCTCAGCACCACAGCTCCACGGGGGGCTGGGAAACCCCTCCAGGGGTCACGGGGACTTGACCGCTTGCTCGGAGTCACCTTAAGCAGCATTATCTGAGCATGTTCTCACCAACCCATTCCCTGCACTGTTCCCTTTTAAAGGCAGCAACCCCCCCCGGGTGGTGTCCCTACAGGTATCAGGACATACCCGGACAATCTCATGCCAGTCTTCTGACGAAGGTAAGCTAAGAAACCACACAGCAAGATACAAGCACACGCAGAAGCTGCTGCCCCTCTCATCTCCACAGAGTTGATCTCATTTTCTGTACCCCAAATGTTACTAGTGAGGCTTCCCAGCTGTCCCTTCATCTGCTCCACATGAGGCTGCTTTTGAGTACTTCTGAGAGATGAGCACAAAAGGATTCCTAAAACCAGCGAGCGTGCTGTGATTGGAGCCCACCCGCAATGCTGGACGTGAGAGAATCACAGAATCATTTGGGCTGGCAGAGCCCTGTCAGCTCCTGGGGTCCACCCGCTCCCCCAGCACTGCCCGGGCACCACTGACCCCTGGCCCTCAGCACCACAGCTCCACGGGGGGCTTGGAAACCCCTCCGGGGGTCCCGGGGACTCCCCCCCTGCCCTGGGCAGCCTGTGAGGGAAGGGCTGAGACCAGAATTACTCACCACGTTGTGCAGAGCCCCTTGTAAGATCCCCCTTGTAAACGTGCTGCTAGAAGCGTTCTGAACTACAACAGTGCCCAGGGGCTTGGAACATCCGCTCCTCTGAAAACCTGGACAGGGTCGCTACCTGGAGGCCCAGCATCCCCTACAGACAGCACCAGTGCTTGAAAGGGGAACAGGAGGGGAACTCAGACCAGGCCCCTTTAGCCTCCAGCTCCACCTGGGAGGAGACGAGTGAGACAGAGCAGGAGCACGCAGAGGTTGTACCAAAACACACCAGCCAACATCGTTTATTAGAGGGTTCAGTTCTCCACACTAACCATGAGAGCTCTTCAGGTGGATGTGGACAAACAAGTCAGTGTTTTAGGTAGTAGGTCAAAGCTCCAGAATCGTTACCAGGGAACAGACACAGAAGAACACCTGCAGCACTCAGTGGTCATCACCGGTACGTTACATGGGTCTTTGGCAAGGAAGGGGGGGAGGAGGAGGGAGGTACAGCAACAGACCCCCCCCCGTGCTGCTACCACCCGAATCGTGAGAGACCCAGGTGGTCATATTGTGGGCACCGGGGGGGGCCACGGTGTCATCAGCACAAACAGAACGGAGATACACTGACCCGAGCCTCGCTCAGCTGGGACCACACACGCACGACACACTGGAACGAGCTACCCCACAGTCAGCTACAGGTCGTTAAGACTGGTCTAAAACTGGAACTAGGACGACTCTGGGTGGAAAGGCAGAGATAAATACTTGCTCGACGCGGCACACTCTGCCCATTACAAACTCGTCAGCAGCTGGTCACACAGCCCTACGCTCTGCACTACCTCACAGCGAAGTCCTACCATCGATCCACGAGCAGCCGTTGAGCGACGCTCCCGAGCGCGCTGAACACGCTACCTCTCATACTGGTCACCCTCCTCTGCTCCTGCCGAGCAACCGGGGCAGTCCCAGCCCACAAACTCTGCCTCCTTTGTCGAGCTCTTCAACGCAACCAAAGCGCTGACGAGTTGGAGACGGCCCCGCTGCGAAGCGCCCACCCTCGAGGGGCGGGAGGTATTTGGGTCACTCTGTAAACACAGGAACCGCAGATTGCGGTTGTCACTCACGTACGGGATGGAAGCAATATGGGATGTTTGCTAGGCAGCAACTCTGCACTTCAAAAGTTTGGGGCCGCATTGCTGAAATGGTAACGGTGGCACCTGCGTCGCTCTCTCCAGAGTAAACACTTCCCCGTAACCCCCCGGCGCAGCCCGGTTAGACCACAGCAGTGGAGCAGTGGTGTGGTTACGGTTACGCCAGTGCTTCTGACGCCAGCGCAAAGGCTTAGAGCAGAGGTTACAAAATTGATGCTTAGTGTAGCGCAGTCTGGAAAATGACCACAGAAAAGCTCCAAACAAACGCAGCCCCGGTTTCCAGTTCCTGAAACACCGCCCGGCTTCGCCCGCGGACATCCACCGGGGGAAGGATGAGGCGGTGCCTCGGCTCGTTCTGCGGGCAGGGACGGGGGCACCTCGACAGCGGCTTTGTGCGTGGCGGCAGAGAGGCCGTCTCCGGCTGGAGGCGGGAGATTGCTCAGCCTGGAGCGACCCTGGGAGGAACCGGCAGCTCTGGAGGGTGGCAGAACCTGACGTGCCCTGAAGAGCAGACGCCAAGAAGGAAACCCTCCTGGTAAGTGAACTAGAAGAGCTGAGAATAAGGCAAATAACTTAAGACCCATGGAGTAACTAACTCCCAGTTTTCTGTTTGCAATACGTTTTACTCCAGGAAGTAAAGGAAAGGCAGGTCAACCTTACTGAACCTTCCCTTACATTTCAGGGATGACCAAGACTAAAATAAAAATTAAAAAAAACCCCACCCAGAAACAAACAAGGAGAAGTTGTCTGTCTCCCCTGAGCTGCGATACAACGTAAAACTCCAGTAGGCTCTTCTGGGATGTCCAAAGTCAGTTTAGAGAAAGGCAACAGCCCCCGCGCTCCGGGGGCTGTAACAGTAGTGTCCTGCGGTACGTTCTGTGCAAGTTACGCATCTGGTTCACAAGTCTCAGCTTATCTAATGCTTATCTGGCTGCAGTTCTGTTAATTGGTGGCTGAGCGCTTCACACAATCTTACTCCATAGCTCAAGGTAGTTTCAGCAGAAAAAAAACCAAACCAAACCAATTTGTTTCCTGCGCCTGGCGTCTGTACACTCCAAACCAAGTGTTCCTAATGCCCACACGACAACACGGGAATCTCACGCTTCACTGGGAGCACGTGAGCTACGTTCCCTTTGCGCTTTGCTTTAAAGCCCCTTGTCTCCAAACCTTGTTTTCCAGGAAGACATAGAACACGTGGGAGCGAAGATCCCATCTTGGTGCAACGCTGTTGGTTTGGACTTCCCTTTACACAGACTTTCTCCAACTCCGACCTGGTGCACAGCGGGAGAAAGGGTGTGTACGTCAAAGTGACATCTTTTCCCCCGGGGGGGTTCACACGTTGGAAAGCTAACAACGAAAATTACACGTTAGGTAGGATAAGGTTGAACTGTCCACCAGGCCCACTCAAGCACTACGAGTTCTTTTTAGCCCTCCATCCTCAGAGCTTCCTCTCCCTTAGTTTGTTCCCGTTTTGTTCATCCAGTACTGATGAGTGTCCATCACCATTGCTCAAGCATTTGTCCTTTTCGTACTTGTGCTCTTGTTTCTGCCGCCGTATCTCCTTATACCGCAAAGTGATGTCACTAAAGAGAAAGCCAAACAGATGTGAACTGGTGACGCGAATAAACAACTTCGGTAACAACAAAAACAACCAGGCAAGTCTGCTCTGCAGGTGCCCTTGGGACAACTCAGCCCACCACCGGAGTCTTTTGGCTATAAGTTTCTATAGGTGGCACTGATTCACCCGGATTTGTGCTCCTCCCTAGCTGTCTGGCCACCGATTCACCTGGAAAGTGTGCTCCTCACCAGCAGTCTGGCCACTATCACCTCTTTCAGGAGCATGACAACACCGCTCAAGACGAGCGAGCACGGCTGTCGCACTGGGCTTCCTCTGGATTCCTGTAGTTCTTTCAGCCTTGGGCAGCTGCTTTTCGTTTACGAGCACAGAGCAGCCTCCAAGCCGAACACGTGGAGCTCAGCTCACTCGCCGCTGAGCGTGGGACGCTCGGACAATGGCGACACAGCAGCGTTCCTGCAGTGAAGCTGCAGAACACCTTTGTCCTGGGGGACCAGGGGCAGTCAGGCACTGAACCCTTCACCTGCTTCTACTGGTGCCACAAAGACCAAAGCTACCAGAGGCTTGATCCGGAAACTGCCGGGCTCACGCACAGGAAACGCCCTGTGTATTTAGTAACTCTCAGACAAAACCTGCAGCTCCGGCCGTCCCAAAGAGCTATGACTGGTCTTCGGGAGGTGGCGAAGGCTCCTGACAGCAGTGCTACATTTGAAGACGTGCCGTTTGAAGGGATGTCCAGAACGACCCACCCCGCGAGACCCAGGCCAGACCCGAGCGTAGCGCGCCGAGCTCTGCTCACCGAATGAAGAAGCGCCAGGCCGTCCAGGTGAGCACCAGTATAATCCCCAGGATCCAGCACTGGGTAATGTAGAAAGGAAGGGAAAGCGTGAGCGTGTAGGGATCGTACTTCACGACGATCAGAAACTCCGTGGCAGTAATAGCAGCGACCAGCCACGCCTGCTGACCCAGCTTCTTATGGAACTTCCTGCGACAGAAAGGCGCAGATAAAACAAAGCCGTTGCTGTAAAACCGAGCGTTCAGGGACATACTCGCAGACAGCTGGGGTAATAATGCCACTCCGCTTTGCACAACCCTACGAGTCTAGCTTGGATTGCAGCTGTACTAAGGCTCTGCAGGCTGACGACTTTGTGTTGGTCTTACTTAAGTTTCCTCTCAGAGGCTCTGAAAACACATGAAAAGTTAAGCTTCATCCTGGTATGATGCAAGGGAGTATCCCCATTTTCAGGGTATTAGTAAATCCACATAAACCAGTTACCTGAGCAGCCTGAGATCAGCTGAGGTTCAGGGTACAGTATGAAGGAGCTCTACTCCCAGATTTCCTCTGCCAACACCAAGTCAGACCACCGTGACCATATACAACCCTCTATAACTGCATCCTAAAGCTTCACTCTCTGCCCCAAAAGGCAATCAACGAGCCGTCACTAACGAGCCCGGAGCAGATTTTAAAGAAAGCTTAATAACAAACAGGCAAGATTCTGAAAGGCCCAAGGATGGCATTTCACTCCTGGGTCAACGCAACCTTGGGGCAAATCTGTGATTAACATTTAATCCCCAGGGTTTCTTCTGAGGCCGTACCAGACAAGTCCGTGAGAAGCTGCAGTGCTACGTACGAGTCTGGTGAAGGGCTCATCAATCGGCAGCGCTAGAAATTAAACTGCAGTGGAATCAAGACATCTATTCAGAGGCTCTGCTTGCAGAGGGAGAGTGCAAATAAACCGTCTTTTGGGTCACCTGCTCCTGTGTGGGAAAGACAGAAACCCCAAATACCCCTTGGCCACCTCTCGGGAAACCTCGGAGGTAACAGCCTGTTGCTGGAAACCTGGGCACGTCCTGATCCACACCAGTTAAATCCTCCACTTCTGGACCAGGTCTGTTCATGTCCTTTCTAGATGTGACATTTTGAGCTGACTGACCCAAGAGACCAGACGATTCTCTCGTCAATAATCCAGCGGGGCTCTCTCTGGGCAACAGAATGTGCCCTTTTTCTATGCCTTGGATTGCACCGAAATCCTGCCCACCGCAGCACCGCCGGCGTGGGCAGATGTCGGGGCAGATGTGCCATCCAACCACACAGTCAAACGCATCACTTCCCACTTGGTAGACTAAATTTTTGTTCTTCCATCACCCATCTTCTGAATCTAAAATGGGATTTTAATCCCATTAGAGGAAAGAACCAAGAGAGAGCTACCAGAAGTTGTACGCCTTTTTTCCGCTCCCCCCTCCCCAAGAGCATCATTTAACAGAATGTTTCCTGAAATCCAGCTGATCTGAATGCAGGAAGACTGAACTTGGAAAAGCAATACCCTCAACCACCACGATCTCCAGCTGTTTCACCAGCAAGCACCCGACCAGCCTTTCTCAACAGCCTTTGGATTAATCTTTTACTTAAAATCCCCACACAGAGATGCTTCGGTGGACCTTCCTCTCAGCCCTAAACCTGCTCCCGTGACTGATTATTATGTCTCTGAAGATGCCTGAAATAAGAATGCAAATAGAAGCACCACTAATCGAACTTAAATATAGCTGCTCTTTTTGCCTTCCATTGTTCCTCATTCTGCCTTTGTTCTACACGTCCCTGCTTTAATCACAGGGAGCGTCTGCTCTGCGTAGGGCATCACCCTCTCGCTTAACCACAGCGTATCCTGCAGCACACTCTCCTGCCAGGGCCCTTCTCTTTAGTCCATCTGTTATTCCATTCCTACCACGGCGTAAGATGTGAAGTGAAACAAATCCAGGGAGAATTCTGTGTAAAGTGGCAGAACTGCTGGGGCAGGACAGAGGAGAGGCACTCAAGCAGACCTGCAGAGGGATGGCCACGGCGAGAGGACCTCCACAGCAGTTCCAGAGCACGGCAGCGACGGGGAAGTCCAGCCTGGTCTAGACTCCCGCCTGCCTGAGCGCTGACTTAGTAAACGCTGCGACATTCAGCAGCCACTCAGCATTCGGGGCCGTATTTTCTTGCTGGTTTTGCCATGCAGTGGATGAAAGAGAAGCCACCTAACAAACCCCTGGTTAGGATTTCCTCCGGGAAAGGAGCCTGCCTGGCACCGTGCTGCCTCCAGCTGGTGTAAGGCCCAGTTCACACCCATCACTGTCCGGGGAGGTATCTAGGCATGGAGAGCAAAGAGCTTCTTTTCCCTCTCCTGAACACAGGGGAGTCATCGCAAGCACATCGAACACACGGTTTCTCAGACATCAGGCCCGAGAGTCATATCTGACACCAATGTGTAAGTTCAAACTACACAAAACCATCCCAACACGCTGCAAAAAGCTACAATGAGGTAAATGAAGTGCAGGTTGCTGCTGGCGCGGATGGGACGAGTGCACTCCATTCCAAAGAGTGTCCCGCCTACACCAGCTCGGATGAAAGGACTCCAGAAACTGCTCCGGGTGGTTTGCCCGCTGTGACAGACCCAACGGGCAAAACCAGCCCGAGCACGTGGACAGAGACAAAGCGGAGCAGCAGCCCTGCGACCGAGCTCGAGCTGGGAGGTCAGCTCTCTGCCTTGCTGAGCTGCTTCCTCATCTGCCGTCGTTTCCCTTCACCAGCTCATGACAGCACACTGACAGAGGAACTGAAGGTAACCCCAGCAGAAGAGCTGCGAAGAACCTAAAGCTGCTGAGGAAGAAAGTTGGTTTCCTGCCTTCTAGTCATGAAAGATTTCAAAGAAAAGTCTTTTTTTTTTTTTAATTTGATGAATGAGATGAAAATTCTTGGCCTCAACGCAGAGTCCTTGGAAGACACCTGAAGACTAGCAACTCAGCAGATATGACAAGGTCAAAGCTATGGGCTCTTACGCCAAGACACTTCTGGTCAAGAACACTTCACACGGCCAGTCCTCAAGAGCTCGGCGGCAGCGTGTCAATCACAATAGCAGCGTGGTATGCACGAGCTGGAGAACAGCCTCAAGAACCACCCCTCTCCTTGGGTTACTTCAGTCCTAGACTGTTGTCACTGTTCAGACCAAGTCCCTGAAAGCAAAGCCCTAGAACTGTCTGCAGACACGAAGAATCCTGAAGGAGAAAAAGAGACACTTCATACTTGAACTTCACTATCTTCTAGACTAAATATTGCAAGGTTAGCTGATGAGACCTAATCGGTTTATCTCGGGCAATCCTGTCACTACCAGGCAAGGCAATGAGCCATGTTTCTGACATGGGAGGTCAATGGAATATTCCAGCCTCTGACCACTAAGAAGTTGAGAGAGTTTCCAACAGGAAAAGGTCAGGAAGGTTTCTCGTGTGCTGTTAGCTGGGAGCCTCTGGTACAGCCTGTTCCTCCCTGCTCCTCCCTACAACAACAGGAAGAATCCGAAATGATGTCAAAATACACCAGTTAAGCTGGTAAAACGGGGGTAGATTGTCTCTGCCTGGATGACCTGAAATGCCCAAAGGAATTGAAGTCTGGTCCAAAAACCTGTGCAGAGAAGACACCAGGTAAGACCAGATGCCAGGTTCTGCCACTGCGCATCAACAGTCTGAGGAGATCAGCTCTGTGGTGCATCAAGCAGAGCCACGAACCTCAGAAGGGAGGGGGCTGGTCACCTTTCCCACCAGGGGAAACAGAACAGTAGGTGGCAGTGGCAGTGGTGAAGACGTGCAGTTCAGGAGGAGTCTCTGCTCACTGGATGAACGTCTCCAGCTCGGTGAAAGAACGGCAACAAACTGAATTGGCAACGAAGCGCCGGTGACCGACGAGTCTCCTACATTTCAGTGTTATGCCACGTGGTCGAACGGAGAGCAAAGATGTTTTTCCAACCCAAACACAAGGACCATCAGGTTGTGAATGGTGCTAAGGAGAGGAGCTCACCAGCGAGAGGCAGAGACCTCTTCTTACCTTTGAGTTGGAGGCACGTCCCAAACCAGCAGGTCCGACACCAAAGGCAGGGCAGCCTGCCACTGCTGACTGTCCTGAAATCCGACTAAGCAATGTGGGTTCACCCTTCTTCCCAGTTCTAGGAGTCAAAGCCTTGCAAGGGAAACTGATCTTCAGAGAAGGTTGGAACCCTAAATTCTGAACACAGACACTTTTTGGGTTGGTCAGTGACAGACAATGCACATCCCCTGAAGCCAGGTGTTCTCTTAAACTTAGGATGCGGGCTCAGGCAACTGGTGAAATTACTGCTAGAACTTAAAAGGAAATGTGATTTTGAGAACAAAGCTCTCAGGTCTCACAAGGTCTGCAGAAACAAAAGCAGCAAGGCCGAATACGATGCTCACGTAGGAACAGCCTGAAAGTTCATGCGCTGTTGTGTAGGGGTGCCCTTCGCCTTCGCCACGCTTTGCCACAGAGGGTCCTCTGATCTGCAAAGGGGGTGCCACGAGAGCTCCAGAGGACCAGGGACCAGTCAGAAGATAGCTCAAGAAAAGAAGCGTCTTTAAGAAACATGGTATTTTGTCAGTTTGGGCCCTGTTGTCCTTAGAAGAAGCGTCTTTAAGAAACATGGTATTTTGTCAGTTTGGGCCCTGTTGTCCTTAGAAAGTACACCTAAGGACCGTAGTTCCTGGCTGTCAATCCGCAAGTGGAGTCCAGTGCTCCTCTGCCCACAAGCCAGCGGCACTCCAGTGGATCTACGCATCACACCCTCCAGAGAGCAGTCACTTAGTAAAAACTGAGGTTAAAACCAGTGCACACAGAATGCCCTTAACAACAGCTGTTCTCTAACCAGATGTCATCAGAATTTTACCTCCGAACCAAACGGACACAGAGGAGCTGCTTTGGGATTAGGCCTTTTTGTCCCCGACAAGCTGAACCGCTGCCCTGAGATGGATGCCAAAAGCTGGAGCAAATTCAAAGCAAAGCGAGCGAGGCTTGACATGGAATATACACAAGAGGACTGGCTTACGGGTCGTCCATGAAGTCGTAGATCTCCCTCATAGCCACACCTCCCACATTGACAAAAAAGACAAGTCGTAACAGGACCAAGTAGTGTTCTGGTGGCATCCAAAGGACAAACTTCAAGTAAAATGTGTTCAGCTCTGCCAATAAAAACTGAGAAAAAACACATTTTAATTACATTTGGAAGACTTCACTGAATGAAGCCTGGAATTTCCCTCTCTCCCTGCGTGACTCCCCCCACCATTTCTCCAACGCCACAAGGTCCTACTCCAACCCATCGCCTGCAGTGATGACCATGAGCAGTTGGGGTTTTTTTTTTTGTTAATTTTCTGTATGTTGGAGGAGGTACTAAAAAACCACAACAGAAAGCTGGGCAAGCACCACCCTCAATTCTGAGCGAGTTTATCCTGAGTTGAAGTACCTGCAGAACTACTGGTAACGAACACTAAAGGCAACACCTTGTCCTTTCACTACTGTTTAAAATCTGACTGAGGGAGCCCCAAAATAACAAGAGACATGAGCAGCACATCCTGGTGTTTTCGCTCGGTTCAGTTTTCCCCACCGTTACACAGACGTCACTGCCAAAGCCAGCTTCACAGAATGGGTTACACTTTTATAGCCAAATGTCCTCAAGGGAGCTGCCCCGGCAGTAAGTAGACACGAGTTTCTCACTTCAGAAGAAACGATAACAAATGGCATTAAGCTTTGTTTAATCCAAAAGAGCGAGCCAGTATGTGAAGCTGCTTATGAGCTGTCGGCTGAAGCCGGGCTTGGTGAAAAGAAACACGATTATACCCCACTGGTTATCAACTCAGTGGAACCTCCCAGCTGAAAAATCTGCTCCGCACCTGCAACCTGGTTTGTTTCTTCAGGGTGCAAAGCTGGGGCTGCGCACCCAGCGGCCCTCTGGAGAAGGTGTGCTGTACTGACACAGGCACCTTCGCTCGGTCTCCCCCGACCTGCCGCTGCCTGGGCGCCGACAGACAGCACGCTGTTGCCGAGGCACACCCGGCTCTGCCGCCTGACGCTGGCGCTAACTGCGATGTCATTGTGAGAGCGAGGGGTGATGGGGGCTTCCCACGGCGACCAAAGCGTCCCACTCGGCAAACCACAGCGGGGACCTTCACCAGACAGACCCAGAATAAGCCATCACCGGATGATGAAAGGCTTGCTGTTCTAACTGTGAAACCCCCTACGGTGAGAGCCCGTACCACAGCGGCGGCACGGCAACTGCTCAGCGCCCACTGTCTCTGGAACCCCTACAAGTGTCACAAGGGTTTTTTTCAGTTAATCTTCACAGTTGCTGAACTGGAATAAGTTTAGAGTTGCTCAGAACAGAGCCAAGTGACATCCCACGGACAGCACAAAGGCCAAAGTACCCCAGCTGACAAGAGGCAGGAGTGGGGAAAGAGCACTTAAACTGCCAAGTCTATCCTCCCTGTCAGTGTCACGTGCGCGGTACCTGTGGCTGTGAAACAGGAGTTCTGAATTCAAGGTGATGCATTCCCCTGCCACTCGGGTGGTTGGAAAAGGAGGCAGATGGTCAGCGTGCTGCAACTGCCGGAAAAGACAGCTTTCTCTTCTGCCTAACTGGGGGAGCCACTTCACCTGAACTGGTCAAGCCACAGGCTCAGCGAAACATTAAAAATCTAGGATAATTAGGCAGCCCCGTGAGGAGCGGGGAGCTGGACTAGCTGATCCTTATGAGTCCCTCCCAACTCATGATCTTCTGTCAATCGAATTATTTAAGCCTGTATAAAAACATGACCGAGGCAAAACCATGTGCTTCAGGAGCCAGGCTGCTCAGAGCTAACACGGGAAGCCCAAGGGGCTGGGAACAGTCCTCTCCAGCTGTAACGTGACGTGTATCCGCGTAAGACCAAGAGAAACAAGCCGCTTACACCCAAAGTCAATGTTTTTGGTACCTACTGACCTAGGTGTAGCTCATAGTTTATATTGCTCACAGGGCCAACTGACACTGCTCAGCAAGCAAGAGCAAATACTGATGCAAAGCATCTGCAAAGTGTCCCAGGGCCGCAGAAACAGGCTCCTTTTCTGCGGGGCCAGGAAGCGATCCCTTCTGGACTCAGCTGCAGAAACACCGCATCAGAGTTCCAGTCTAAGTTACTCTTCGTGCAGTTGCTCGAGTGTTACAAAACGTGAAATCAAACGGTAAAGACAAGACAGGGAAGTTTCCTTACCACAAAGATGATGCCACACACTGCTAGCCATCTGCGTAAGCTGGACGCCGGCTTCCACTCAAACTTGACCCAGCTGTACGGGGTGAACTGGAAGACAATTCTCTTCATTTTACCTCTGAAAAAAAGCAGAACGCATTCTTGCAGTGTTAAGAAACAGCACACAGGAGACATCTACTGACATTTCCACCCAAGGCACCAGTTCATGTATGCAAAATGCCTCCACCGACTCCGTAAAAGCTGCTACTTAATGGGATTAACATTCTGAGTTAGAGAAGCCTGTTATTTGGACATCATTTTACACTCTACTACGCTACACCTACGGGAGCAAGCAGCTCCTCAGTCCTGCTCTGCTGAGCGAGGGCACTCTACAGACAAGGGTGGCTCACTACTGGTACAAGACTGCACAGGGTTTATTAAATACTAAGTTTCAGCGTCCCAATTACTATGAAGTTCTGATTACGGGGAACACGTTATTTGTACAAGGACCAAACAGATCCTTGCTGTGAATGACGGAGTAGGATCCTGCCTTGGATTCCGGCACCTCCTTTAACAGCTTCACTAACGAAGCTCATTTCCAGAGGATGCCCTGGTTCCTAGACCTCAGACACGTGTATTTTCTACAGTTTCATTCACAAGTTAAACAAAACTCTCATAAACCAGATTCCATGCAGTAATAAGTTACTAGATACTGGAGTCATCTAAACACAGATGAATTCTTTAATTCACTTTAACCCTGACAGAACAACCCTTCAACACCACGACCTTCCGCTCGGGCCCAAACTTTGTGCAGAGTTACTTTCTACACCATCTTACTTGTACGTCGGAATGTTCCAAAGTCCTTGCCATTTGTACGTTTTCAAAGAAAGCCAAGACAGAGTCTTCATCCCACAGTAAATTCCTAATCCATTACATAAGATCACATCCATTATCCACTGAAAGGAGAAAAAAATAGCGATGCTGGAGAAGCAGCACTAGAGCTTGTAAAAGGGAAGATACACGCACAGGTACACACACGCTTGGAGACACTCTCAGTCACAAGGACTGAACGTCCCCAGAGGGGAGAGGGGCAGATCTCTCAGGAAATCTCAGCTGCCCAAGCCTACTCAGAGCAGAAGCTCTCCACAGATGGTGGCTGTCGAGTCTCCTGAGCTGTGTTCATTCTGCTACAGCACAGGCCCCCTTGCCATGCACGATCAACTCCATTCTTAAGTGAGAGCTTTAGAAACACAAATCTACTATAAATCTGAACCTGTTCCTATGGACTGGGTTGTACTATGCCCAATAACTTCGATACTCTCTACGCTTCAGACTGCCTCCTAAAGAAAAGCTTATCTCCAGGCTCAGGGTGTGAAATTAAACAAGAGATTCCTCCCCATGCTGGGTCTTGTGGCCAAGCGTTAGTTCTGGAGATGGAGCTCCTGAGCTGAAGCAAACCTGCCTGCCCTCTGCATTCAGAGCGGCAGAGCACAGAGATTTAATTTCATACGAAGTATTTTTGAAGGCAAAATAGCTTTGCTCGATGCCTTTATACATAATGCATTTACTTCCATAAATAAAACCATGCAGCAACTCATTACAAGCTTGGGAAAGAGCCTGTACTGTAAGAACCTAAGAACCAGAGCTGTGTGCCCTGAATGCAGGGAACTGTGATCGCTCCGGTAGCCAATTTACACGAGCAGGGAGGGGCACCGAGGGTCCTGAGCTGCAGCAGTCACGTGGACATCTCTGGCCACACGCACTTGACACGGTGCAGTTCCCACCACCTCCTGCCCCCTCCCTTTGCAATACAGGCCGAGTTAGAAAAGCCGGATCAGGATCTGCGCAGTACGTACGTGATCCCACCAACATTCGCTGAAGTTTGGAAGCTGGTGCTCCAGACTGTACTCCAGAAACTCAAACATGACGCTGATGATCATACACATCCACCAGTCTCGAATCATCAACGTCTGTATAGAGGGAGAAAACAAATACCTTTCAAATACCCACAACATTTACACGACACGCCAAAAGCCATTAACCAAATGACCACTGGCCCAGCAGGCCGAGGAGAAACAGACACCACTTACTCTGATGCCCTTTAGACATCTACGTAAAGGAGAACTCCGTAAATACTGTGGAGACACTGCTCAGATTTTGTAACAGTGTATGGAAAAATTGTTGTATTTTTCTCCTACTTACAAAAGCTCTCACTTGAGGAGTAGGAGATTACCCCTCCCAGGCTCTGAATGCAGAGGACACACACGGTTTGCTTTGCTTACTGGTTATTTCTACAGCTGAGTATCTTGTCTTCACTATCCAGAAAAGGATCAGGAAACTCCTAACAGTCTTACTTTTATGATGTGATAGTCCAGCAAAGCCAGACGCTCACAGGGCTCTGAACTTACCCAGCGTGCAGCGCAGAAGACAAGACGGACACTGAAGAGTATAGATGATGACATTAATGCCATGCCATGAAAGAATTAAGGCAGGCAAGAGGGGATTGAGAAGGAAATGAATTGAATTAGTGGCTGCTCGACCACCGGAGTGGCATTGTTCCCATGCTGCTCAAAAAGGTTTCTCAGAGCCTGCTTAATGCAAACTTCTTAAAAGTCACCTGCACCATATTTCAGCCCTGACCGTGTGGCACACCCCAGTCTACTCTACTCCAGCCAGCAGCTTGTCAGGGTGAGCAAAAGAGCTTCCTTCCCACTCAGCAGAAGGATCCAGCTGAGCTTGCGGTCCTAGAACAGAGGTGTCAGCTCGGCCTATTGTCACAAGGAGGGAAGAGATCTGTGGTAACACCTTATTTCATGTTTGTAAGTGGAGAAGAGCACAGAGAGCCCACACATCTGGGCTGCTGCATCCCCAGCAGGGCGCCTGGGTGGAAGGTGGCAGCCCCAGATGTGCTGCTACTGATCCTGCAGAAGTAAACGTAGCTTGGCATTGACCCCCTCCACCAGAAGATGGAGGGATACAGGATGCACGTTATCACACATCAGCCTGACAACGCGTGATCTAAATCACTCCAGAGCAAACGCGGAGGCCCGCAGTGACTTCTGCTGGAAGAGGCACACCCATGCTCGACATTGCCTTTCTGCTGCTTTCAGATACAGCTGAAGAGGCTGTTACTCAAATCAGACGGGGGCGGGGGGGAAAGGAAACCCCCAAACACAGGCTTGTCTCTGCTTGTGAAGACAAGACACTCACCTTCCAGCTTTTTATAGAAAAATGTGTTAACTGACAATAAGAAACACAGCAGCCAGTCTCTCTCAAGCTCAGCAGCACAGAAAGCACCTCATGGAGGAGGCCGGGCTCTGCAGACCAGTCTGCAGGCTGACAAGATGAGGCATCATCTCCAGCAGTCCTGCAGGGACAGTCTCTTAATAAAACTGCCTTCTTCCAGCCCAAGACGGGTGACAGCCTGGTGGAGCAGACTGGCAGGCTGAATTCTACCCCTTTCTCGTTCCCCGGGACGTGTTGCCACTCCCCTCATGTCTCACTGCCAGGCTCTCACTATTTAGGCATTTTTTCCCTCAGTATGACGGTATTTGTAGAAATAAATACAGAATGTAACTGAAATGCTAGCGTGGTATTTAAGTTTCTTCTCTGGGACGGTGAAGATCTGAGTTTCTCCAAATGCACAATTCTATGCACTAACAGAGCAAGGCACCGACAAGCTGATCTAAAGTCAGTCTCCTCATGCCCAGCACCTTTTGGTCGCGAGGGAAAACAGCCAGACCAAACCAAAACACTCCTAGGAATGCAGCTGCGCTTCTGCAGTGGAAAATACCCACAACTGTTACAGCTTATTTTTAAAAGGACCTGGGCTTTTTCAGTTTATTATCTACAGAGGTCCTGGAGGTAAAAAAACCCCAAAAAACAAAAAACCCAAACAAGCTGTGCAGGGCAAAATAAAGTTAGCAGGTTAAAAAAGAGCTAATGTTTAGAGCAAAGAAAGGGGTGTTGATTGTGTGCTGCCAGAGACAAGCACCACTGGAACTCCTGCCAGTTGGTTGATATTGACTAAAAAGTAACAACAAGAATTAAACAGCTACCCATTTAATGACGTAAAATCCTGATCTGGCCTGCCTTGGAGCAGCAGCAGTGTCACACGTCCATGTCTGGGTGGCTTCCACCACCTTCTCCCCACAGTCTCCTCCCTGTTCTCCACATCCAAAGGTCATTCCAGCATTTATCTTGCTACAGGAGTAAAGGTTTTCACTTTTATTGGTCTGACCCCAGAATGGATTATGCTGGAGGAGGGAGCCTGTCAGTGTGATGTTACTCTGGAAAGAAATGAGGTGACCCACCATGGTCAGGGGACAGAAAAAAATAAAAGCCTTTCATGTTTTACAAGCACTTGGTGTAGTTCACAGATGACTGCCTAATATAATTAATTGATCTCGAGACTGGCAGCGCTGAGACAGAAGCAGTCAAGCTTTCAAAGCAGAACAGTAGTGCAACAGAAACGTAACAGAAGAGCCATTCTTACCTTCAGGTACCAGCCAAAAAAGTGAGCAGGAACAAATCCATCCAGTTTGTCCTATAAACGAAGAAGACAGCATAGGTCACTTTGCACTACAAACAACAGCCTATTGTTAGGGCTTACTTTTCTTTTTCCCTCCGAGACAAATACAGCAACACACTTCAGTTGTTTCACGTGCGAGTACTAAACACATTTCGCGAGTTTGTGTTCTCAAGTAGAGCGAACAAACAAGTTGTCTGCAAAGCAAAGTCAGCGATCTGAAGGGGCAGAAACTGGAACTAGGATCATGTGGATACAGCAGAGCCCACCTCTGCAATGCTGTCACGTCCCTTGCCTTCCACGGGGACAGAAGCAGAACGTGTTCCAGCCAGAGCAAGAACACGCATTTCTTCATCAGACCCCAGCTGTATCTAGCACTGCTTCTTCAATCTCATCAGTTCCTGCACCACAAACGCCTGGGCAGAGAGGGCCTTTCCTGCTCCCGGTTCCAGGGCAGGACTGGAGGACAGCTGTAATTCTCTCCTTACTCCAGGTCCCGTGCGCTGAAGGCTCACACGGCAGACCCAAAGGACTCTGTGCTCCCCACTCCACAAGCGTGATCAGCTTCATGCACGCAGGGGCTTGTAAATAACCAGAATCCCTTTGCCCTTGAATTTCAAGTCTTCTGTTTGCCAGCAAGAAAAAAATAACCTGATGGTTTCCGGTATTCGGTAAAGTGCTATTTACACACACCCCCAAACTCCCAGGGGAAAGGGTTTACATCAATAATCTGAGAAACAAGGACTGTCAAACAGTTTACCCTCTCTCCTGGGCGCTCTAATTAGAATACAGAGAGCCACATCTCCACCTGAGCGACAGGGAAGGTCAAGAGAAGGGGAATAAGCAAGCCCAGAAAGTCAGCCATCATCTGTTCTCTCATTCAACGCTCAGAAAGACTCACGACTGCACTTTGAAGCGTTCAGTTAAGCAACCTTTCACCAAAAACCAGTCAGACTCATAAGCAATTAACCTTGTTTCTTACCCAGACGTTGTGAAATGGATCGGTGCCGTTGCCAGGATCATAAATAAGGCAGTTGCCACCGTAGTCTCTTTCTGGCAAAGGAACCCCTAAATGTGGGTCGATGTACTTCATAAACTGTCTGCCGTCCTGTACGGTCTGTGGAAGGAACACAAACCCACATTTCCTTCTTAGCAACTGCAATGCACAGAAAAGTACAAAGTACAAATCTTAAGGGGAAAAAAAATGATGACAGAATGAACTTAAGATTCCTTAAAGACGGAAAAAAAAATGGAGACCCTTAAATCTGTTTCCTAAGCTACTCCTCTATGCCCTCTCCCTCCCAGGAGCTCAGCACTCAGACTGGCACACCATCCATCCATCCCTCCCTTCCTCCCTCCCACTGACTCTTTGCCCTTCCCCTTCCCTCCTTGTGCTTGGAGAGGGTAAAGAAAAAGCATCTGGTAGCTCTAGAGAGATTCGTTCCATGTCTGCACCTCCTGCACTAGTGACATTTTGGGTTCCTAGAACGGGCAGGATCCAGCAGCCCTTTGGACATGAGCTCCAGCAAAACGTGGTAGGTGCAGACGTCAGCACACTGAGCACCCCGGTCAGGTCACTGCGGGCAGGATCAGGCCCGCAGGCGTGCTCAGCTCCCTTCAGCTACACAGCAGCCAGGACTGCGCTGCAGCTCACGGCACAAAAAAACCCAGGAGCGCAGCTCGTGCAATAAACAGTTGTTTCAAACGAGGTCCCACAAGTAGCCTGGACAGCAAACACGAAGATATCAGCAAGGAAGGAATTATCAAAATATTGCTTATAAACAGTGGTAAAAACTTGACTCATTTACCAGTAATTCAGACACACGCTTGCTGAAGAATTATTTCCCACTGCAACTGCTCACGGCCGTGGTCAGCGCAACAGCTGCGGGACCAGCAGGCAGAAAAAGCGGGGCAAGGCCAAAGTTAGTTAACAGCCTTACTATTAAAATTACAGCATAACCCCACCGTAAGGCAAGTTTCAACTACGAGCGAGCTTGCCTTTGCTTTAAGAAGGTTCAGTCGGTTACAGACGCGGCAGAAATGCAGCCTCATTTAAACCTGCGCAAAAAGCAATGATGTATTTTTAGTAAAGCGCTGAGCAACAGCTACTGAGTGTCCTTGGCCACCGAAGGGCTGGTACCACCACACCCCCCGAGCAGAGCAGAGCAGAGCAGAGCGGTGCCAGGCTTTGCCATTTGGATTCAGCACTACAACAGTGCTATCAAATAAAAATGAAACGCCCTATTCAGCCTGACTGCAGCCAGTCGGGGCTATCATTTACAAGGCTGCCTGGGATAAAAACAGGGTGACATGAAACAGGAAGAAGAATAAATTGGAGCTGAGGGAGCATTCCTCAGGGGTGAGAAGAGGCCTGACTGACCTGCTCGTGCCCGTGCGAGGGTCAGAGCTCCAGTCCCTCCAAGCAGGGCAGGCAGCCTCAAAGAAACCCTAGAGAGACATCGGGGCCCCACGCAAGGGTTTGCACCGAACTCCCAGTTATGTCAGCGGGCCAGGAACTCGCTGTCGTTTGCCGATCTACTGCGGACACGTTCCACCTGCCCACCGAAACAACGGGCCAGGAAAAAAAAAATTTAAAAAATTAAAAAAAGATGGTTCTGTGTTCTTAGGAGAGCTTGGCACTGACTTCTGGGGACGCTCCAGGGAAGCCAAGCAGAGCAAGAAACGCTGGAGCCAAAGGAAAGGGTTTGATTACCATCAAAAACCTGTTGCAAAGCAAATGCCCTACTCCCCCAGATCCCGACACCTCTGAATTCCAGCCCCGCTTCTCCAAGATCACCGGGCCTCTAGAGGAAAAACATATTGATTTTGTATTTTTAAACACGCTCTTCAGCCTTTTCTCATCTAGGATGATTTTAAAGCTACCTGGCGAGCGTGTGATGGTAGCTGCAGAACCCTTTTAAAACACAGGGCACTGACCGTCACTAAGACATGGGCGAGAAGGACGTCTCTGCAAACGGACAGCTGAGGACTCCAGCTGGAATCTAAACCTGCAGAGTCACCAGCTGCCTGGCAGCCCAGGACAGTTCCCTCTCGTGGCTTAGTACCTCCACAGAGGCTTCTGGTTTCAAGTCATGCTGCTGCCTGAGGAGACGACTGTGATAACTGGATGGAGTAACTGGGGAAAGGATGAGGCTCCTGCAGAATCTCGAGCTCACTCCGGGCACTCAGACCTGATTTGCAGTGGTGCGAGTATAGACACAGGAGCACGGGGCCTCATTAACAGCATCAGGTTTACAGCTCTTGCTTATCTCAAGATAGTTTAGTTCACCAGCTGCATTTCTGAGAAGTCACAGAACTGTAAAAGCCAGGGGTAAATTCTCAGTTTATTAAAGGACAAGAATGTGGTAACAAACAATGTGCTTTATCTGGAAGTACCGATAGCATGTCCTAGAAAAAAACATCACCCTCAGTTTTCTGCCTCGACAGAGCTGAGTACGAAGTTTTGGTTTATTGGAAAAAAAAAAAAAACAAAAAAC
The DNA here is from genome assembly GCA_033439905.1 of Ceryle rudis. Taxonomy (NCBI): domain Eukaryota; kingdom Metazoa; phylum Chordata; class Aves; order Coraciiformes; family Cerylidae; genus Ceryle; species Ceryle rudis. The sequence goes on from JAAGNO010016129.1 coordinate 21,685, forward strand.
CCCAAACCAAAACCAAATCAAACCGCCAGCATTCAAAGAACCTACCACCCAAGGTCAAAAGTATTTCAAATTATTAAAGAAGACAAATTCACCCTCAATCCGTAGGGACCTAAGAAACCAGCAGCTGGTATAAAACTTCAGTAGGTCACACCCAGCCCAGCAGAGCAGAGACTAAACAAGAGAAGCACCAGCTCCTGATGGTTTCATCTCAACAAGAACTCTGACTTCTCACCAGCTCGGTGAAGAACACTTCACTGCGGTGCCTAACCCGGGCTGAGACTAACTGCAGGTTGGACAAGGTGAAATATTACTATACTACTCTAATTTTTCCTCAATCTACGACTCACTGGATTTGATTCCACAAAAATGAAGAGCCTCTCCTGTAGTCAGGAAGAATCCTGAAGAACACCACAAAGGATTTTGTATCCACGTTAATCTGGCATTTAATAACTAGAGGTCTAAGTTACTTACCTGAAAGAGTATGAAGATGAGGAAGAGCTCATACACAACGCTGACACACAGCCAAAACCTCCAGTAAGCTACAGAAACAGACGAACGGGATGTTAGCGAGCGTTCAAGCAAAGAGCAGCCAATTATTCATTGACTGGCATCTAACTAAACATTTCGAGAAGAGACGCTCCCACCAAGAATGACAAAGCCCAGCACTGGAGCGCAGCGTTCACCACCCTCCCTAACGAGTACGGCCGAGCGACTCTTTAACCGCCGGACAGGCGGCGTTGTCAGCCTGCAGGCCACGACCCGGGGCTGCGAGGACGGACCAGGATGCATAAGAACACTTCAACCCACTGAACGCAGTACCTGAGAGCTGGAAGGAACGATCCGTGCCACTCACGACACCTTCTAGCAGCGCGTGGAAGAGAACTAGACCCTTCCTGAACTCAGCCAATTCCTCCCTCCACGATCCCACGTAACCCGACTGTCCAGCACTGGCTCTCCCAGCCCTGTCACGGCTAACGCGCTTTTCAGCTTCCGCCTACGTGCTGCTAAACCAGACAAGACGAGGAAACGGCTGCTTTTACTTTTGTAAGCCCGTCTTTTTCCCCCCCCTGAAGGCCGGGTTGTTTCCTCAGGGGGCAGAGAGCATTTCGAAATGTCAAAGGTATTTTCACTTTTACTAGGAACTAAACAAAAAACAGCGTAGCAAAGGCTTAGCAGGTGCTCGATGCAAGACCTAGGGGACTGCGTGAAGCTCTTTTTTATAAAGAGAAGCATCACGCAAAGACAAAACCCGGCTGCTTCAGAGCCTGCAGTTGGTTTTCGCCCTCCCAAGATGCGCGATCACAGCTTCTCTCACGCCGAGGCAACACCTGGATCTAAAAGGTACACAAATCAAACTATTTGCACACTTCAGCTCCATCATCTCGCCACACCAGAGCTTCTGAAAGATTCAGTCCTCACGGAACAGGCTCTCTGACTGCCCTGGGTAGATGCTGTGCAGTCCATGGGCTGCGTTCATGCCCCAACTGATGCTACTCCACCCTGAGACTGCTTTGGCCTCCGATGCGTGAAGCGATTTCTGGTTTTGCTGCTGTCACCTCCTATACGAGAGGACAGGGATCAGCGCGAGGCCACCGCGTGCAGGGACACAGTGCTCCAGCATTGCTTCCCAGCTGCGTCCAAAACCTTATGCAAAGTAATTCAGCAAAACCTGACTCGTTGCAAATAGATATTTAAGTCCGCCAGTAACACACACACTAATCACTCCGGAATGGTATTAACAGACTTTCCTTCAGATGCTTCCTGTTTACACCTGTAAAGCAGAGCTCTCCTTCCACAGTTCCATCTGGGTAGAACTGGCCTGGGGCAGAGAGGAGCCAAGGCAGCCGTTCACAGGGTCGAGTGGAGACAGCACAGATTCCACCTCCGTGGACGTGGTTTGGCATGAAGTGAGAAAAGCAAGAACCTTCAAGCCTGATTTGGGCATTTAACTCCACGGCAACTTGGGGATGTTGATGCTTGAACGCAGGACCGTGACGCAAATAATGCAAGAACATACACAAGTATGTTTGGAAGCCTGGAGTTTATCAGCTCAAAACCCCAAATTGACACCTATCTATGGTGCTGCAGAGTGTCACAGAGGCTTGTTTGCCCCTGAAACAAAAATACGTGTAGCCTTTGCCTAATTCAGCCTCAAGCAGCAGAAGAATAAATTAAAAACAAAAAATCAAAATTCACATTTTTAAGAAGTCTGACAGTCTGCTTCTGACACCAGCATTAAAATAGACTGAAATGGGAGAAGGGATGACCTTTTTTCAGCAGAACTGCTAAATGAATGAATTAATTCAGTTCATCAGAACAGCCTACTTTACACTTCCAGGAAAAAGAAAAGAAAAAAAAAAAGAGAGGTGTGGCCTGGAGAGTTGAGAGCTCTGCAGCAATTTTCACTAGAGATTTGGAACTTCAATTTTTACTTGGAAGTCTACGAACATAATGGTCACTTCTCAATTCCGCAATACAATGAAGTGTCTCCTTAGGGCCAGTCATTAAACACCCCCCAAGCCTCTGAGCACACATTACGAGGTGGTTCTGCCCCTTTGGTCTCCTCGAGGGAAGGAAAGCAGTGTTCAGCCCACCTGCTCCAGGGGGAGGCAGCAACCAGAGCCCCTCGAGCAGCTCTCCTCACACAAGAGCTGGAGAAACCACTACTTGAGAGTCCTGTCCTTCCTTCAGAGTTGATTTAACCTGCAAATCCACACCGAATCTCCCTTGGAAGGGCTGCCCAAGAGCACGCGTGCGGCCTCCTCTCTCCAGGGCGCAGCTTAGGAGCCACAAGCAAGCAAAAAACCCGCCATCGGTCGAAGGATTACTTGGAAGAGAGGAACCTCTCCCCAAACCAGCACCACTGTGCTGCTGAAAAATGCTTCAGCCCCTTGAAGGTGAGTGCACGACAGAAATGTAGTGGTGACTTTTATTTAAGTGATGAAAGACATCGGTTTGTGTTTGAGAAGGTGTCTTCTATCCTTTGCTATAATGACTGCATGCTTTGAAGAGTAAACACATTCAAGCCAGAAGAACTAACCTCTCATTAACAGACTCCTCCCACAAGAACTGAGCTTGTCTCCTTCACATGCCACCTTCAAACTAGGAGCCTTAGAAACACTGAGGTTTCTCTGACCTACAAAGCCTCGCGTGACAGATTTTACACTACTCTGACACAAACGCGGCAGAGCGGTTCTGAAACTGGTGTGCCTACAGTTCCGAGAGCAGAACAAGCTAAATCCTTATCTGAGCTTTTCTTCCCTTATATTCACAGGTTCTGGCAACAGAGGATCTGCAGCTGCCAAACACACTTGGGAATACTTCATAATAAAACCCCAGGACCTGGTTATAACTGAGCGCGCTGTCTCCCCGGCTGGCCTAAGTACTCAAGAGGTTTAGAGAGCTACTCTCTGTCTGTACGAGGACACCAAAAACAAGGTGTTTTCAAAGCTGCACAAACACTGTGTTCTTTCTCTGCCTGGATCAGCCGCAGCTTTAGCTATGAAGTTATTCTTGGTGTACCTCTGATACTTGCTTTCCTTAAACGCACTCGTCACCATGAACCTCCTTCAAATCAGGACGATCTTCCTGATTAAGTGAGCTTCAACTAATCATTCACATACCTGGCAGCGTAGTGATTACCATGCTCAAACACTAAACCGTTCTCATTGCAGGGAGACTTGAGGTGAACTCTGACCGAGGCTGCCCGGCCGAGAGCACAACCAGCCGCTCACCCCTATTTATCTACAGGGCTTTGAGTCTGACTATGCCACTTGAAAGGCTAAGTGAGCAAAAAAAATAAAAAAAAAAATCTGAGGAAAGCAGAGTTATATCAAAGGGGGGAGACTAAAAGCAAAAGTTGTTGCTTTAGAAACATTTGTTTGCATTAGCAAACCCAGCGGGGAGTTGGGGCGAGCTGCGTACAAATAAATCAGGCAGATAAACACCCAGTGAGAAGAGCTGTTTAAACAGAACAACATTAGGCACAAAACCAGACGAAAATATAAACCATCTCTGAGCTGGTCCTCAACAGGTACACACGGACTGAATAACCGGGCTCCAAAAACCACCTGACAGAAGCAGGACACAAAGGCAGCTACGTTTAAGACACAGCTCGCACAGTTCACGTAAGGCATCTGATGTGGCCGCATGTGATGGCAGTGGCCTGACTGACCCGAAGGCTTCCTTCTGCCCTATAAATGGAAGCAGCACACACCAGAGCTGCCAGTTCCTTTGAGATGAGATCCTTCTCCTGGAACAGCACCTCGAAGAGAAGGTCAGAGACTCGACTGCCTGGTGGGAAGTTCCCAGTACACCCCCTGCAACTGGAGAGCTGTCGCTGACTCCCGGGGCTGCAATGTCACCGTGCCTCTGCTGCCTGCTAGAGCCTCCCCCCAGGAGGGGTCGCAGAAAGGCTGCTGGTCTCCTTCAAGCGGGCACCCAGATGTCCTGCTGTGACTGTGGGAATATCCACTATCCCACCAAACTGGGATAGCCCCCGAAAACCACTCTCTGGAACATCATCCCATCAAACAAGCCAAAGGAAGGGTGGCATCAAGGCAAAAGATGACATGAACACACTCAGTATCTGAAGCGACCAAACACACGGGAGCTTCTTCAATCACCCTGTTCACAGACAACACGATTCTGCTGAAAGATACTCAAAATCCAATGTCAGAAGCAGCCTAAGAGCCCAGAAGGATCACTGGTGGTGTTTGGAGGCTGGGTGGAAGCTGGAAGGCTACGTGATAAGTGTGCAGTGTTAATGAACCTCATTATTTAAATTACAACTTGCCTTCTCTACCAGTAACACAATTATTTATGTTCACCATCAATCATGCAATCTACTGGAAATATTCGAGTGACTTAAGAAACTTAAATTACCTGGATGAGGTCTTGAAAATGGTCCATCTTTAGCTTGTGTAACTCCGAAACATAAGAAAACCAAAATACTGGCAACAATACCTCTGAAAGCAAAAAACAAAAGAGGACAGGCTGTTTATATTGCTTCATCTTCCTAACAGAATTGTAAAGTATAGTCTCCGATGTAAGAAATGTCTGGTCTTTGTCTCTTAACTACTAAAAATGTCAATCATATAAAGATGCCTTTTGGTAAGTTTTTTCCCAAAGAAGTTTCCTGCTGACCTCAAACGATGCGAATATTCTGGACGCCAAACCGACACTGCCACCGCATTCTGCATCGTGCGGCAACGCAGGCTCTTTGCTCACTATCGCTATGCTCAGCCGTGAGCCAAGATATCCAAGACCATCATTTTAGGCCTCGTGAGGGCACTTTTCCCAAAGCTGGAGATGACCTGAATCTAAATCACCACAGGACCTTGCAGTAATGCTCCTGCAGTCCACTCCCAGGCAAACAGCAGCTGCGCTGAAATCAGCTGGAATTTCACCTCCGTTATTTTACTTCAGGCTCCCCACGGGAAGTTTTGAAGGCAAACACCAATCTGTGTAACAAGCATGCCAGCTCTGTTAGTTTGTGGGGGTTTTTCCCCTGTGGTAACTAAATCTCTCCCCTTAACACCATCACGCTGCCTCCTCCCGAAGCTTCCCCAGCCCAACCAGCAGCCTGGCTTTCCACGGCGTGAGGGAAGAGCTTTTCTGGGGTTTGAGGAAGGTTCTTCAAACCAGCCCTGCAGGCAGCTCAGGTAGACCCAGTTCACGTATCTTCTTGAGCAGCAGATCAGGAAGACACTAAACGTGCCCACAAAAAATAACTTTAACACTTAACCAAATAAGAAAGGGAGAACACGGCAACAGATTCGCTGGTACAAACAAGCTCTTGTTTGTGTTATTTTGAGAGTTGATCTGGAGACACGAGACAATGAGGCCTGTCTGCGAGTATCTGGCATTGTCCTCTGCTCGGGGCTCTCGGCGAGGCAGCTCCCACTGCCTGCCCCCCTCCCCGGCTGCATCGACAGTAGCGTGACTGGAACAATCCCCGCAGCCGTAGCACAAGCGGAAGAACCAGTAGACAGGCAGACAGAGCTGGAGCCTCCCTGACACCTCGTTTTCTCTGGGGGTGTTCGGCGACAGGAGCTGGCGATACGATGCTCCTCCACTTGTTACCGTGGCTGAGTGGTGAGCAGCTACCGACAAAATCTAGTCTAGAAAGGCACCTTGGAAGAGAGTCTGTTCCATGGCTTGAAATTCAGTGTACAACCCTGACGCATACAGGATTTTTTTTATACCCAAGTGTGGTTTTTATATGGAAAAGATGTTAACTTTTCTCCCTGAGAGCACCTGCTCAGCACGCAAAGTCTCCGGGAGATGTGGATTTCTTCCGCAGCCATTGTGTGCAAAGGAGGTCGCTGAGTATTTATCCTCAGAGCTGCAGCTCAGTCCTGTCAGCTCCTCCCGGGTGCTTAGCAGAAGAGCAGCAGTTAATGGTTGTCAGATGGGATGGGCTATTTCAAGGCTGCTAAAAAGTCTCACTGATCAGACAGGCTTGTCAGCACAGCGTCCCTTCGGCTAACAAAGTAAATTTTCAACTGTCTTCACAACAGAGGCAATCTGATCACAGGTATCATGTGATCTACGTGTACGGTTCTAGGGAGCTTTGAAAAGATTTATATACAGAACATATCTATAAACCTTCCAAAAACATCCCAATTTCTTCTGTAATTGCCCTAACATGCGTCAGGAAGGAAAATGGCACTGAAATGGCAGCGTATAAAGAGAAGCAAGTGTAAATCTCAGCTATGGATACCACACCCCACAACCTCAGAGGTTCACGCTCCGGTCTTGCTCATCATTTCTCCTGATGACTTGCGGCACGAACCCAAGTGACTGCCCTGGAAGTGACTGCATGAAGCACTTTTAAGGGGGGTGAGATGGGAGCCCCAGATGCCTTCCTGTTGCTTCAGCTAGTCCGGGAGACGGGGCAACAGCAGCTCGCACAGCAGTTTGAGTACTGCACTGCCATTCCACGTTCTGCTCTAAGCACCTAGCGCAGTTTGCAGGCAGTCTGGCACCTCTCAGCAAGAGACCAAAACAAAGGAGGCTGAAGTGTCTGCAAGCATGTATTTGGATGTTGCACCTAAGCACCGAAACACTGCTCCACTGTCGCTGTGCAGCAGTTGGAAATAAAGCAGCATGACAGCCAGAGGCTCTGCCCACTGGTCAGAAACGCCGTCTGTTCATTAAGCCGGCGAGCGTTCCCCTGAAATACTCGCGCACAGCGACAGCCTCCTGCGGCCAAAACTTCAGAAAACACACAACAGCCCTACGTTAAGATTGAAAAAATTACCTTACCCTACCCCGAGATCTTAAGTTATGGAAGCAAAACCAAAATATCCGTGGTGACTGAGGATAAGAATATACTCGACAGGAATATACTCGTACGTGTCGTGACCATCGTGCTCCCGCTCCGAACTGCCTCTCTTTGTTCAAATACACACTCAGAGACACGCCAGACTGGTCAGAACAATGAGAGGTAAGAGAACAGCGGGCACACGGAGGCTGAAGAAGGTAGAACGATGGCTGGGACAGGAGCTGAGCTGGAATCCTTCATGCTTAACGGTGCTAAACTTGCCATAGAACTCACCTCAAAGACCTCAGAGAAGAGATTTAACTGAGACCGGGCAGGAGTTCACTCAGCGTAAGGAGCGTGCCGAGCAGCACAGACACCTCCGGCCGTTCCCGCAGTCGGGGCCAGGGCAGCAGAGGTGAAGCTTAGGAAAGGCCACAGCACTCCTGGGTGATGTCTGCGCTGATCTTGAGCTTGGAAAATGTAATGACTTGGCCAAGTTAACTGCTAGCTGAGAATCTGGGTGCAGCGCGAGCGGAAAGAGAGATGTACCCTTCAAAACTAATAACAAAATCCAATATTTGGGAGATACAAACAACTCTCAGGACGCTGCTCTCCAAGCGCTTTCGCATCTAGATATTGGCAGCAGTATTCCACAAGAAGTGATCAAAGAATGTTCGCTACTCATCGCCTGCTACGATGCCGTTACATTGACTTTAACAACTGGGCACGTTATTCCCTGCGCTGAGCACGCAGAACGCAACTTCTGGTTGATGAAAGAAAGGCTGATCTGCTGATTAATCTTCTCTGGTTTTGGTTTTATTAAAGCAGTAAAGGCTCTAATCGCTGTAAGAAGATATTCCACTGAGTCACCTCAGATCTGTAGGACTCCCTAACGATGTGTCATCACTTCTCTTTCAGCTTTTCCCCCTCTTTATTTCGAGCTGCCATTCCGGAGAACGTCACGTGTCCATCCCTTCCCCAGACTCGCTCATTATAACTGGGAATAAAATGGCATTTGTTCACCCCAGAGCCTTGCAGGAGCTTTCCCAGGGCACCGTGTTGCAACCTGTTCCATTTCACCCCCACGCACAAAAACCCAGCCCTCAGCTCGGCACACGTGCGTGAGTGTGAGTGACGCGAGCTGCAGCTCTTGTGTAACCAAGAGCAACCACCAAGATTATCCCGGGAAATAGCCCAATTCCTGCCTCTCCGTCACAATGGATACGATATCCTGAGTCGCTTTAAAAAATGGAAAAAGAAAAATAGGAGGAAACTCTTTAATAGCAAGGAGAAAAAAAAAAGTGTTAAATTTGAGAAACCAGCCTGGCAGAAAAGAGAAGGATTTTCACGCTCACAGCCAGGACGCTTGGCAGTCTGCAAGCACCCCCTTAATTCTTACAGCAGAATCATCTTTAAAAGATCACTTCTCTTCCCTCTTTTTGTCCCCTCCTGTATTTATTTAAAAAGAGAAATTCAGCTACAGTTCATCGGTTTAAATCATGGTAGAAATGGACCACACACGTAAGACTCATCGCGTTCCTGCTGTCTGAGACTTCGCCTTTGGGCTACAAGTTCTCACGTCAATTTTCAACGAGAATTTGCACCGAAATCTTGAACATAACTTGACAAAAAGCACTTCGGTCAGAAAACTTTAGTCACGGCTCACGTTAATTTAGAAATTCAAGTTATTTTAAGGAAAAGGCAGAATCACTGGCAGGCAACACAGCCAGTACTTTGAGGCTTTAGGAGAAGCTGTGTGTTTTGTTTTAGACCACACGCAGGCAGGGCAGCCGCCAGGTGTGGCGGTGAGCGACACTAAACTGATTAGAATTTAAATTCAACGACCGGCATCGAAGGAGCTTAGAGACTTATGCCTGGTTTTGTCACTCTCGAAGGGGTCGGGCACTTCAACCAGTCAATGCAAAGGTCATTCGAGGTGCTTATCCACAAGGTAGAAGCACGTACGGCGAGTTGTTTACCCAGCTACCCCTTTCTAGGGCACACCTCGGGTGTTTACCTCTTCGTATTGTAGGCTGTATCCTGTGGCGTTTCTTCCAGCAAGGTTACGTAGCCCAGCGCGCACGTGAGGATGAACAGGACTGTTAAGGTATGAGCTCTCCTAAAATTCAGAAGAGAGAAAACTGACATCAGAAAGCAGAACAACTTACATCTCCACCTGCCAGCAAAGCCTCGGTAAGTCTAAAAGACGGCAGGCGGTAGTACTGGGGAAGTTTTACGTGTTGTACAGCCCAGAAAACACCCCTTACAACGGCACTGAATTCAGTTATCGGTTTGTTGGGCACTAGCCTGCGACAGAAGCCTATCAGCAGAACGGGTCTTGCTCGCTTCCCCCGGTGCTTTGAGCCAAGGAAGATTTAGGCAAGCACTAGGCAAGTGAACAACAGAAACCTGAAAACTATTAGCACCGACTGGGCTACTCAGCCATCTCTGCCCGAGAGGGTTCTGCTGGAACAACCGGTGCAAAGCTGCACAGGAAAGCTTGGTGGCGGCTGTTAAAGTGCGAAACCTTACTGGTGCAATACACTGCACGGGCAGAACATCACTAGTGCACTTGGAGTCACCAGTTCTTGCCCCTCCATCCACAGAAGTCCATCTGCTTATGCTGGTTTTGGTAAAACACTTGTGAGAGCAAAGTACACCCAGGCAGACCCGGGAGCTGAGAAGAGAACCTCCTGCGGCTGGTCGACACACGCACACGTAGAGCTACGATTACAAAAGAGAATATCCTTCCATCGCATTGTCTGCGGGCTTTTGTTTATTTGGAGTTGGAAACTCCTTTCCTAAGGAGAAGCCATCTATTGCTGGCAGTGGGAAACTTCCCTGACCTCGGCCGGGAAGCGTGGGCAGTCTGGCCACTGCAGATCAAATCGAGAAGACACGAGTTCTGTTTCTGAGGACTGCACAACATCTCCCAACACGAGCGACTAAAACAACAGGTACAAAGCATCACCCTTAGAGAACAGAAACTGTGAACGAAACTGACGTGTATGAGACAAGGATTTGTCCCCGCTGGCTCTTTTTACCCGTTCTTTTTCTGTTTGTATTGTAACAGAAGCGAGCGTTATGTTTCCATTTTCTGCCAAAAGACCAAAGTTTGTATATATTGGAGTTGTATGGGGCATGATAAACCAGAGATCACCATGGATTTTTAGCAAGTCCACTGACCTACCTTTAAACACTGAACCCAGTAACCTACCTAAAACCGCCTGGAAAGTTAAGGTAAGCATTATTTGGAACAACAATTTCATCCTAATCCAAACCCCAGCCACTTCTCACAGCATCCTTTTAATCCCGCTGGAAAACACAGGCAATACCTCATAAGCAGATGCAATCCTCTTCTGCCACTGCTAAAAAGGTATTCGGCATTTAACACTATCCTTCCTTCAGCCCAGAGGGCACAAGCTGACCAGCTACAGGAAAAAAAATAAATAAAGAGAAGGACCCAGAAGTATTTCCAAAATCAGCAAGGAATCATCAGGCCAGAGGCCCCCGGCCGGGCTCCGCGGCACCCTGGCCCCTGGTCCCGAGAGGCATCTTCCCCGCGCCTCGCCTCCCAGGATGCCAAATCGCAGGTGATTCAGCCACCACACGCCTCACCCTCATCCCACGGCCACGTGACACCGCGCCGATTCTGTAACCTACAGGAGCTTAAAAAACTAAACGCAGCCCTCTCAAAGGGGGGGTACAGCAGGGACTCGATTAAATGCTCTAATTCACTGAAATGGGACATGCTCTTGCTCACTGAATTTACGCATGCGTGTAATTCACACAAAAACCACCTCTCTTTTGATCACAAAGGTTACGTTAACCGCGAGGCGACACGTTCTCTTTCCTGCCTTGTTTTATTGTTGACTTTTTGGAAAGCAGCATCTGAGAGGCTACTGAAATAAATCCAGAAACGCCGTCTCCCACCGCCCCGTTCCCCGCCTGAAGCCGAGGGCTTTTCCCCCGTGTTGAGTCACGTGTAAATTGCCAGAGCATCGCTTATTAGGGTGCCCTCACCCAGATAAACTCCTGCAGAAGCTCACCTCCTCGAACGGCGGTGGAGTTTCACCCATCCCTGCGGGGAGTTCGTAGCCAAGTGGGTGGTCAGTGTTTGAGAGCTTCACTCACTCTGTTCTCGGTTTATTTTTGGTGCCACAACCACCAACTGGAAACTCCACGAGCTCCCCAGTTCAATGAAAAACAAGAGGCTCCATACCTCACCATTTCCCTTGTAGCCCAGTTTTCATTTCCAACAGAAGGCAGATTCTCTTGCAGCGAGTTTTCAAGGTCGTTAGTCATGTAATGGTATTTTCAGTCAAAATCTAGAAGCCAGGGTGAAAGACTCTCTAGATCAGTTTGTTTTCTAGAAAGAGCGAGTTGGAAGCTCCAACAAGAAAACTGCAAGCAGTGAGAAAGTGATGGGAGCTGAGAGAGGCTGCAGAGCATCACACAAACCAACCCGTCAGAGCAAGAAACCAAGCAGACGCACACCGCATCTGTCCACAGCTCGGTTGAAAAAATTAAATCAAACTCCAGGGTCAGGTGGAACAAGACCAAATGTGAAGCGCTCACAGCGGCCAGGAAAATGAACAGTGTACACAAGTACTTGTAAGAGTGAAGTCAGGAGGAGTTCAACCGCACAGAGAGGGATTATTTTAGTCTCCGCATACCCTTTAAAATAATACAGCAAGAGGAAGACAGCGCAGCTAAGAACATGCCCAGCAAGGTAAGCATTGCAGGAATTACACAGAAGGGTTTATGTGCTCCTCGCCTGGAGTCTGTGGAGGCTGAAAAGAGCTAAGCTCAGCAGGGCAGGGATCTTCCTCCCCTCGGAATTACACAGGAGTTTGGGCGATACACCAGGAGCAAGGGGGGGGTACAGGCTACAGCCAGTTCTAGGAGGTTTTATGGAAAAAAAAAACAAAACAAACCAAACCAACTACCACACACACACAAAAAAACACCACAAAAAAAACCAACCTCTGAGATAAGGCCTAAAAGTATACACATACAAAAACATGCAAGGCTGGGAAGGTCAAGGGGAATTCACAACAAATCCCAGCCTGCTAACAAGCGGGAACATCAGGTAGCTCATTTCTCTGCACTGGCATTTCCCTGGCTCTCGGTATCCAGCTCTTTCCCCATTTAAACGCTGCGGCATTTACGGGAAATAATTCAAATGTGGGGTTTATAAAAGCACCTGCCCTGCTAACTTAGTTAAACACCAAGGGCTCCAGCAGGCAGCACCAGTCCCGGCACCTCTCCTGCCCTGCAGCTTGCAAAGCAGCGCAGGCTTTTCCCACGAACGGGACCAAGCTCAAGTCCAACTTCTGGTTTCCTTCTGTCACCTGTGGGAAACGCAAGGTTTGAGGAAATCACCGTCAGAGCTTTCGTTTTAAAAATGAAGTATATGACAAAAACGACCTAAGGAAATTTTTTAGTGTCTCCTTTTTGAGGCGATTCAGACAGAGCAGCTCCCCGGAGGGAAGGAGTGAGGGAGGAACACCCCGGCAGAGCTGGTGTCGGTGGCCTCGTTCCATCTCCAGCACACACTAGAACCAGCTGAAGCAAAGGGGCCGCACCCTTATTATCCCCTGCTGTGCTTGAGTGTTCCTGTCTGGCATAAATGATGCAACAGCTACATTAAAAACAATAATAATCATCAATAACACCACGCAAAGGATTATTTATTAATCTTTGTGTCAGCTTTCTAAGTGAAATGGAACTGCAGAGAACAGTCAGCGTGGTTTGCCTCCGGTTTAAAAACATTAATAGCTAATTAATAGGATCTGCTGACAAAACCAACTGGTCCCATCAGCTTATCATTAGCTTTTGCACAAAGAAGTCTTTTTCTTTATTCCAAGTAACGATAAAGTCATAAAAGCATTTCTGAAAGAGATTTAGGAAAGCTGTGCAGCTTCCAAATACCAACACATCATCTAACACACGCTGGGAAGTCTAAAAAATATGACAGAGTACAACAAATCTATCACTTCAACAGCAGAGCGCTGCTGAAGCTACTGTCAATAACAAGACACAGGGAAATACCATAGAAACTAACAGCAATTTAAAATTCACCAATATTTTGACATTCAAAATCTAAGCAATTATCCAAAGGGGCCCGTTTCCTTGTTAATTGAGAGAGGTGTTTGAAACCTTCCAACAAAAATTCAACCTTGGTTATGACGTCGATAAAAGTGAAAACTAGAGACATGAAACCGAGGCTTCCACATCGCCCAGGGCAGAGGTCACCTGCCAGTTTGTGACAGGAGATCTCTCTCGCCCACCTAGCGCACAAAACAATAACCAGTGCGAGCCAAGCGCGGCGCGTGCTTTGTGCGTGACGCTGCCCGCGAGCTCCAAGCGGCTACGTCCGCGACGCGGCAGAAACGCGGCTGTCGGTTTTGAGCTGGGTCTTAAAATCTGTTTAAACTCTCAGAGATAATAATAAAAAAAAAAAAAAGGAGTACCTATTCTTAGACCAGTAACAAGTCTTCAGCGCATCTCTAAAGGTACAGAACGCTGATTAAATTTCTGTACGTACTTGTGACACTCCAAAATAGTAACGTTCCTTTGCCTTGCCATAAGCTGGTGCCTCTCAAAACGCTCCCTCGGTAAGAGGACAGTGACACAGACCTCCAGAGACCAGAGCAATGGATTGAAAAGGAAAGATTCAGCAAATTAGTCATTTTCCTTTGCATGAGAAAATATGAAGTTCCCATTCATCAGTTCTACCGGGTTCACAAGTTAATCCAAGTTTGCCAAATGACCCATTTAAAATATTAAACGTTTTTATCCTTCGAAGCCTCTCGAAATGTCTGTGTCAGGTTTGGGTTCGAAACCGCTCCCCTGAGGCAGGGTGACTCCGTGTTACTGAAACACGCTTCACGCAGGTCTGTCTAAAAAACGGCAGTAAGGGGAAGGGCAGGAAGGTGCCCTTATGCCAGGGTCAAGCCTATAAAAGCAGGGAGATGATTTTTTTTAGGCTGAGGATTTGAATTCTACAGCAGTTCACAGAACAAGTTGTGCGACAGCGCTCCGGGGAGCCAGAGCTCAGCTACCAGCCTGGAAGAAGCTGCCCGTGGGGAGCTGCCGCCGTCCCAGCGCACACTCACGGACACAAACCCTTCCTGCGCACAGGAGACGCCACCACAACGAGAGTGATTTCCCCAGGGTGAAACTAATCCCGTGCGCTCTGGGCACGCTGAGCCTTCGGCCTCACCAGACACCAAGAACCCGCCTGGGGTAGCGGGGGCTGCCTTCGCCATTCCTCCTGAAACCCCCCCGCCCCAGAAACCCCAGGCTGACCCCACTGTCTTTTCTCCCCTTCTCCTTAAAACTTCTGGAGCGTGTTTACAAAGCAGAAGCTGATAGGAAGAATTAATACTAGGCCTAAAGCCCGGGTGGGGCGTTAAACGCGCACAAGGTCTCTGCTTGAAGACATTTCTTCTACGCTCACAGGAACAACACATCCCCTCCCTTCCAGGAAAGGGCAACGAGGTTCTACCAGCACAGATCTGAGGAGACAGCCACCCTCTGCTGCCGCAGGACTTAACCCACCTGGCCGCTTGGCAGGATTGCACAACGGCCTCCTGGACGTGCCAGCACCGGCCGGTGCCGGGGCAAACCCTGGCCCTCGGCAGCACGGGCTGGGCCACCACAGCGGCCTGATGCACCAGCTCCCTGCTGCTCCGCTCGCAGCAAGCAGCGAATCAGGAGAGCGGATCAGCAGGTACAGAACCTCACCAGGGTGTGCTCTGAACAAGCTTTTATAGCCTGGAAAAAATAAATAATCCAGCAAATGTTGAGTCCCGACAAGCTTGAGGAACGTTGTGATGGAAGTACTGCAGCCAGCCCTCCCCGGAGGGTACAGAAGACAGTTTCCACCGGCTTGCAGATCTGCTCCCTCATCTCGCTTTGGGATAAGTCATCTCTTCCTCCAGACAGCCCTGTAGAGAACCTCCCGCTGCTGCAAGTTTAGCTCCACAGAGCTAAGGGCACGCTGCACGGAGCAGCCGGGGAGCGCTGCGTTTGGAAACGCAGCCCCGTGCTCCACAGCCGGTGGTTTGCACACATGCACCCCGGGAAGGGCCCCGCGCTGCCCGTCCCGAACTCCGCTCCCGACCCCGCACATCGCCAGAGCGGCAGCCAGGCAGGGGCTTCTGTGCTTTTCGCACCAAACAGGCCGAAAGAACGCCCACGAAAGCTGCACCAGCCTCTCGTCTTCCTCCTACCACTCTCTGCTTTTTTCTTTTCCTTTTTAAACTTCACGGGCTCCACAGACAGAGGCTGCCACACTACGGCCTCGGGAACCAACACCACACCCGTGGTTACCATCCGTAACCCACAGAGAACGTGAAAATTAATTACATTCAAATTAAGGTAAGGCTTAATAAAAGCAATTAACCCATAGAGTCACAGCACAGTGTGGTGGCAAAGATGTATCTGGTACCTCCCAACACCCTCAAATGGAGACTGGAAACCTTCCTGGAAGATAAGACTTTGGTTAAATACGAGCTACGAAATTATATACAGAAATCAGGGGTTATTTAGGAGAAAATCATACACAGTATCTAACGAGAGGATCCCAAACGGGTAATCCAAGACTGGGCCAGACTGGCATGTACAGACTGAAAACCACAGCACCTTCTGCTGCCTTCCAGTGGCTGCTGGCAGGGGGAGGAAGGTTTCTTCTTCTCCGCAAACAAGTTGCTTCACACCTCTACATTTATCACAGAGTGGAGATGGGAAAAAGTCGATTTACTCTTTCCCCGAGGTTTTTTCCTCCCCCACAGAGGGACACCCAGCTCCTCTTTTTCCAGCTTCAGTATCTCTTTAGGCAGCTGTCGCGGTCACTGCTCAGAGGCAGCGAACCCCAGCTTCTCCTGGATTCACCTTTTGCCACACGGGACGCAGTCCCAGCAGCAGACACCTGTAAGAAGACATCAGCACTCGCTCTCCCGCCGGTCAGACACGAAGCCGCGGCGACGCTGTGGAAAGCTCTCTGTGGGGATACTTAAAACAAACCCGAACGGCACGAACGCGCGCGGTGGTCTTTCCAGGCTAGCTCAGTAAAAACATCAGATCCCCCGTGCTTCGCGACACACAAAAATAAAAGTCAGAATGTGAGCCACAGAGAGCTCCTTTGTTTGTATTCTGAAAGCGAATTCTGCAAGCAGACGGGCAAGAAACAATCCGAGGTGCTGGGAACAAGAGTGAGCGCATTTGCCTACAGAGCAGCTTGCCAGGCAGGCCGGAGCATTCACAGCTCTCTGCCCGTAGTAACAGAGGTTTGGAAACCAGTTCAGGGATCAGAGACACCGAGACCGCCAACCTGTCTCAGAGCTTCTTCCCATTTCCTCTCCTTGACGTTTCCCAGCGACACAGAGAGCTGTCGAGGTACTCCCTGAGCAGGCTCCCACAGCGACTAGGAGCAGAAGCATGGTACAGCACGGAACGTGGTTTGCAAAGTTTTCAGCAGATGTAAAAAGAGCAGGCAGAGAGCTGGAAGGGACCACCCTGCCCAAGGCATCGACAGCAGCAGAACTACCTCTGCAAACTGAACTACTTCTAGAGCAATTTCTGTGTCTGCAGGTCCCAAGGTCCCGAGTATTTCCAACCCGAGCAGGCTGTGGGGGAGCTAACCTTATCACCCAGCTTCTGAGCTTCGAAAGAGGACAGGTACTTCCCAAGCGTTTCCACACAGGCACCCCCTCTAACTTCCACTTTCCGTGACCACCTCCATTGCAGGCAGCGCCAGGAGAGTACCATGGGTCACAGGAAGAAAATCCTTCCTCCGACTAATCTTTTTCCTGGCCGCTGTAAGAACCGAGGCATTACTGTAGCACACGCTGACATGCAGGTCAAAAGTAACAGTAGGAAAAACCCTGGAACTTTTAGAAGCATTTTAACTCCCGCCTGCCAGCACAAGCAACACGCACTACCAGGGGAAATAAAACAAACGGGTGAGCTAAGGGACAACTTGTCCCCATGCTTGTCCTCGCCACCCTCCGGGAAAGGACTGGCCGACTCAGGGGAAGCTCCTTAAAGGCCAGTGGCACGCTCAGGCTTCCAGGGGAATGATTCACACGGACAAGTCGACTGCAGTTACAGCCTTTACTTTAGGAGGACAGTCCCGTACGAGAGGCAGACTGCACGCTGGCCCCGCACCAGGAAAAAGGTACAACAGGGTGAGATTACACAATAAACGCAGCAACGGGTGCTCTTAAGGCACCACAGAAGACGTGGCAAGAGCCACCTTGGCTAGACAGTAAGAAAAGAGCGGGTTTACCCATTTTCCATTTATAGGAAGGCACTACTCCGCAGACCTCGGCAGGCTCCAGTTATTCGCTCGCCCGCTCAGCCTTCATGTGGCAACGCCAACGGGCTCTCCAGGAAAGCTCCCCTTGCCCTCAAGGGGACGAAGTCGCCCGGCCACGCTTGCACAGGTCAGGCTTCCGCAGAGACCCCCCCCGCGATCCAGCAGCATCTGAACGTTTCTTTGCCGTCTGCACTGGCAGAAATATCACCCAGAATCGGCGGCTTCATCAAGATCAACACCCTCCGCTCCCCTGCTGCCCAGATTGGCAGGGCGAGAGCCAAGCGCCCTCCCCCTTCTGCTCCTTAATGTCAAACCCGAGCCAAATCGTATGGCCCTCAGCTCGTGTTCCAAACAAGGGACTTCAGTGTCAGCTCGGTTTCCTTAATCAAAAATGACGTGCGTTTAACGCGCAGAGAAACTACGGATGTGCACACGCGTGTGCCGAAGGGGATTTCTGGAACAACTCCAGCAAAGACGGGATTTAGAAGCAGTTTTTTAGGTACCAACACATCCCCTCCTGCGAGGATCGAATTCAGCAAAAACCGATCTGCCCCACCGACCTCCCAGAGGCAGTCGCCGTTTTCCGTGGCGATTCTCTGACCTGAGCACGCCACAAACCCACGCGAAATCCCCGACCAGCAGGATTTAGGCCAAACAACTTCAGCCCTGCGGCAGGATTACGGGGGAGAACACGGAGAGAAAAGGTCTCTGCCGGGACCGAGGGAGGGGGCAGAAGCGAGCGGAGTTGGCCCAAACGAGGCCGATGAAGCGGCTGTAACCACGCACGACAGCCGGCCCGCAGCCCTGGGCTCCCGAGGGACACCTCCAGCGGCTGCCCGGGCCGGGCCAGCCGGGTGCTGCTCGACGGTGGCTTCGTGACAGGGCTGAGAGAGGAGGTGCCGCCGCCAGAAGCCTGCTCTGAACCGCGGCTCAGCTGCCAGGAAGCGATACCCGGCAGCACTGCGAGCGCAGGGA